>JAGDQP010055370.1:0-13154 GCA_022664845.1 Lepisma saccharinum
ATATATATATATATATATATATATATATATATATATATATGATTTCGTAAATCAATTGGGGAAGTTGGTCCACTGTCGTTTTGAAACTTCAAGTGCAGATCTATTCCGGGTTTGATTTTCAGTTCATGGCGAAGGGCTGTTTTCCATGGAAGCTTGCGTTGCTTGCGATTTAGGTGAATAGTCAATTGAAACACGTGTTACACGTAGACCCCGTAATAAAACACGTGTTTCAATTGACTACTCACCCTAATCGCAAGCAACGCAACAGTTCATGAAAATCAGCCTTAACTGTAATCTCTTAAATCTTTCCCGAAACTAATTTTATAGTGAAATAATAAAAATGCAGAACATGTATTTTTTATTAATTACTTTTCTTCAGAACAGCAAACTAATAGTTGACATTGGCACCATCTAACCAGTAGTTAGCACCCTTCATGCCCAGTTGACACTTACATTCACAATACGGTTGTTAAACTTGAAGACGTGTACCAGTTGCTGGCACTACTGACATCAGTAGTTGCTACCAAACATTTTGTTCTTGTGAAGCCACGTGCTACGTAAAAATACTAGCGATCATTTTTTATTTATTTATTTTTTTGTCTGAAAGGTTAGAATGGCTATGTTAGAAATCTGAAAATTCTATTTAAAAAAAATCAAGTTATTTACTGTTATACCAAATAAATGGGCACCGTGGGAAAATAGGATACCAGTTATTGGCACCCCTAGTAACACTAACTGGTTTGAATAATTTACATAATGATACATGCTAAGAGGCCCCTAAACAACCCTCTAGTTATTAAAGGAGAAAACTACAATAATTACATTATAGCAATAAATAACTGAAAGAAAACGAAAGTACTGGTATAGTCCTTTGCTAGTCCTGCTTAGATTTGGTAGCTTAAATTTGTAACTTAATGAAGCTTTCTTACCGAGCCGCCGTAGCTCAGTGGTAGAGAGTTGACGTAGCATTCGAGAGGTCGTGGGTTCGGTCCTAGAGGCAGACCATCCTGAGGTTTTCCTCAGTCATACCGGGCGAATGCCGGGTTGGCACCTTCAACATAGGCTCTGGCCGATACTTTCCAGAATCATTTCCCCTCTTCTCGTCCTGAGCCTTAGATGCCTAAAGACCATCAATAAAATTCAAATTAACGAAGCTTTCTTGAAATTATCGCCTTAACCACACGACCAATAACACAAATAATGTGTTTCGTGTGCAGAAGTCATTAAAGAAATAATAAGCAACATGTCGGGAACAATATCAGTTTAGCCAAATTATTTTCGACCTTAATTTAAAAAAAAATGGGTGTGCAAATAACAGCAGTGCCCATTTCAGAAACATTTACCCTGTGTAACTCTGAATTAAAATTGTTTTAGCAACTGGCTGTATGTTTTCCTTGTAACTTCCTTCTCAAATACGTATGCAAGTGAATAAAGTAAAAGTTGTGGACTAAATATTTCCTTAGAGACTGTATAAGCCACAAGAAACGAACAGATAGAAGCATTAGAATGCATTAGAAACAAAAGAGAGTCATGAACGGAAGGAAAAGCTATTCAGGAAGTAAAAGAAAAAAAAAGAAAAACAATGCTGAATTGCAGATTATGAGAATATTAAACTGAAGATGTTCCACTGATGTACAGAAAAATAACAGAGTTTTATACTTCTTGAAACTGTAATCGCATTACCATTTTTCTTTGTGACTACAGTATATTACTTCTGGTCGCTTCTTAACCACTTTTTCTTTCTTTTTTTTTTTTTTTTGCCCTTTTAAAAGTTTCTTCAACTCCTGTTATTTCATAAATTCAACCACAGTGAGAGACAAATTAAGCATTCTCACTTAACATGCAATGAGTTCTTAAATTCTGTGCTTGAGTACTTAATGATAAGCTTTCCCACTTTCTTTAGCATTGAGAGTGAACAGTATCTTCTTTTTAGACCTTTCTCCTTGGATTTTTTTATGTTCTGTGAGGGGAAAGAAGTTGATCGTAATACTGTACTTCTAAAAAAGGACTGGAAGAGAGAGATTGAAATGTTGAATCTTCGCATTAAGTCTTTCCTGCCCGCTTACAAGATATATATTATGTAGAATTTATTTTAAACAAGTCATAAATGTTCAAATGAAAATTATAGCATGTTCAGCTCTTATATTAAATTTGGTCATAATTATTCCGAGTTTTGATGGGAATTCTTAGAGAGCTAGATTTTTAGTTAGTAATATTAAAAAAAAAAAAAAAAAAAAAATGGGTGAATGAACCGATATATCCTTCTGATGTCACAGGAGTGACTGGCTTTGATTGAATTTTGATTAACGTCCTAATTAAACCAATTTATGAGCGTCTAAGCAGGGGAACTAAGTTTTTTTTTTGTTAAGTGAACTCCAAAACAATAGATTCAGTGGACCTTGACTTGTATCAACCAATGTCCATCAGATATAGAAAGCGAGTGTGCTAACCATTCAGTCAAACGCGAGACCACCACAGTTCCCAATAACACTGCTGGACATAACTTTTGTTGGAAAATTATATTATAAGACAAAAATGCTCTTATCAGTAATTTTATTCTGATGCATAATTTAAAAATAATTAAAAAAAGAATAGCAACGGTTGGCAATACTGTAACTGTAAAGTGTATAATCCTAGTGTTGTAGTGTACAAATATTTTCCAGTTGTGTGAGAGTAGCCTTTAAGCTTCTTTAGCTCAGATCGGGATAGGTAGGAGAAGCAATGTGGGAAAGCTTATTTTGAAGGTACCATCACAGTATTAACAGTAGTTTGATTGAGGAAACGCCCAGGCAAAATCTCAGTCGTTAAACCAGAATCCACGACCATCCTAATGTGAAATTAGTACTCTACCAACTGAGATACCTTGGTGTGAATTATTCACACTAAAGTCGAAACGCCAAGCGGATAGCCGTGCGGTAAAAGACGTTAGGCTAACGACTAGAAGGTCCCGGGTTCGAGTCCCGGAAGCTGCATGGGTGTCTTTTAACTCGAACGTGCCGGGTCGAAGTCATCAGTTACTAGACTGGCCCATATAAAATAAAGTTTACCAACATTTTACTAAAGTCGGAAGGGCGTAATTCTACTCAAATTAGCGGATATTTCATCTTACGAAAACGGGAAGAGAAACCACTCATTTTAAAGTGGATTTTCACCGCAGAAAAGATCAGACATTTCCGCTTGAAACAAGATGGTGTCTATGGTCGCTGTTTTCGATGGGAATGTAACATTTTCTAGATGAATTTTCATCTATTCAGATAAAATTTTCGTCTTCTGAACATGAAAACGACGCAAAAAAACAAAACAATGTTGATAATATAAATGGACAAAAAAATAGAATCCGAAGTTCTATCCCCTATGCTAGCCGGTCAACTGCAAGAGAACACCTTCGAAATGGTGTCTTTCGTCCCGTCAGGTATTTGAAAACAACGTTTAAAGATTTCTTATATCCCCCTCTCTATATATATTACTCCTGACGTCTTCTGGTATATTGCTGACATCGACAAAAGTTTTCTGGTCTTGTGTTGTAATTTTTGCCTAAACGTGATTATCTTCACAGTAGAGCTTTGCCTTTCGATAACCTTCGCTGTAACAAATGTAAAGAATAAATTACAGCCGTAAAGTATCGGAATCGCATCTAAAAAGATCACATTTTCTGTCCAAAACGAGAGTGTTTCATTAATAATAACTCTTTTCGATTGAAATTCAATAATTTTCGATGAAAATACTTTATTGTCAAAAGAAGAGTGAAAATTTCCATCAACGAATTTTCATATCTGTATTCATTCCCACACACCGGAAAATCATAATTATATCTCATTTCAGTCTGTGTAAGTTTTGCTTAAAAAGAAAAACTCAAAAGAAATATATTTCTCCAAAGTCTACATGAATATAAATTTACAGGATAAGACATTGCCCACCACCAAATATGTCTGTTTGTGCTATCGTATAATTAATCAATTTGAACATAGTAATACACAGTGGACGTTGGTTGGTATTCAGCCTTCAACGAAACACACCATCGGCCACTCATAATTAAACACGACATGATGATAAAATATTATAGCAACCTGCAATTGCTTGTAATGCAAATCGAAGGTCAGTTGCAGGCTTAGGATTTTGTTGGTATAGCAAAAGCATTATAATGTTCTAATCTGAAATATATCTTGTTGGAAAATAGTATGTCCTTCGAGATTGAAAAGCAAATAAGACATCTATATCGTATGGTATCATTTCCTGTATTAGAAAGAAAACAGAAAATAAAAAGAAATCATACAAGCACAAAGTATGTCAAGGAATACACTTCCTCATTCTTCCGATTGTTTTTATTCCGATATATGATTGCTTCTTCCTAGTATTTTAAAAACAGAAGAAGAAAAAATCGAAATTGCAGCATGTGTCGTAAATGTTAAATCCTTGTATTTGTGTTCATTACAGCGTGCTAAGTTTTCAACTTCTGTATGAACTTAATTTTTAAGGTCTTCTTATCGTACAATAGTTGGATCTTGATTGATTGAGCTACTACTTAGCCCCCCCTCCCCCCCCGTATTCTTCGAAAATAAGCGATGTAAATGGCGGCAGAAAACACTTGACCAGCATTCGACATAGTTACGATAAGACACCTTTTCTCTTTCTGTGCGTGTACGTATGTGCAGAAATCTCACTGGAACCAAACACTGAGAACTTTCCAACAACGTAGTGGTGGCTCCATAGTCTAGTGGTTAGAGCGTTGGACTCTTGTCCGCGTGGTCGCAGGTTCAAGAGTCGCGGGGTCGCAGGACCCCCACTTTTCGGCGTCCACTCAGCGTCGTGAGGCAAACTGGGGTGTCTCATGAATAAAGACGTGACGGCCACTCGGTCTAGAAAGCCCCTAATATGCCTGTTCGTGGCCAGGTGGCGCGCAGTATTGACCACAGTGTCGTCACAAACAGCGGACAGATGGCGTTGGGGCAGGCTCAGGAGCTTTCAGTCAGTAATGCCCGTTGTTATTATTTATTTATTTAGCCTTATTTATTATGGCGGAGTTGAGTTCGCTAGACCTTTTCCTCCACTCAATCAACCATAAATATACATGGGAAGCTATTTTTATCAGTACACATTATAGCATAATAACACATAGGGTACTGTCGCCAATACTCAGCCAAATAAGCAAACGTGAGCAATTAAAATTACATATTAAAAAAAATCTATATTTACCAATTAGCTTAAATATATTGAAAAAAAAAACTGTTAAGTTTAAAACGCGTACTTAAATGACGATAAAGAAATACCTGTATTTCATATACTTGGAAAAAATATGAGAAGCGTCAGTTTCTCCAGTGGTCAGCCATTTCAGATCAGTGGTCAGCCATGATGTAGCCTATATTCAGTCGTACAACAAATACATACTTTCGAACAAAATATTTAAGTTAAACTAAATTATACAAGTAATGAAAAATAAAAAAGTGCAGTTCAGTGGTGAAAGTAAAGAATTTTATTGGTACAAAGTACATTTTCCATTTATTATTATGTATGAGAATTATGAAACACAACATTCATTCATGCTCGAATATAATGATAGACACAAGAATGAAGAAGAAGAAAAAAGTCGGAAATAGGAGAAGAAAAAGCCTCTTGTGTAATGGAAAACAAAACATTTTAGGACTATTATTTTGTGACATTACAAATTTCAGTAACCGATGAACTGAACATCTTAGCAAGCAGGACCGAAAGTAAGGCAATCATAACAAGGAAATTCTTTATCAACAATATTTGCAAATGGCAATTCTTTGAAAGTGATACACTTGAGGTGAAACCAGGTTGAGCAAAGATCACATCGTACATTCTTTTCACTGTCCTCTTCAGCATCACTGTCAAGAATCTCGCTACACTTTGAAGTTGTTGTTTTTTTACTGTCACTATCAGAACTACTTGAAGATATTTAATTTGATTTTCTTCTTCTGCTTTTGTTTCGCTTACACAACTAACTGGACTTCTTTTTCCATGTTCTTTTGTTCTCATTCTTTTTTTCTTTTTCGTTTATTTTCTTCCAGTTTGGCTTTTGCACAATCCTTTTCTAACATAAAATTTCTCTATGCCAATGAAGATATCGCTTGAGGTGGATTTTACCTTATCTTTGGATTATTTCTTAGACCTTTCAAACTTTGGCCCATTCCACCGTAAATGCGCTTCAACTGCTGAAGAAATGGGAGTGGGAGATATT
The DNA here is from genome assembly GCA_022664845.1 of Lepisma saccharinum. Lineage (NCBI taxonomy): Eukaryota > Metazoa > Arthropoda > Insecta > Zygentoma > Lepismatidae > Lepisma > Lepisma saccharinum. The sequence goes on from JAGDQP010055370.1 coordinate 6,200, forward strand.
TTGCTAGTTGAAGATTTTGATGTGTTCAGGTCTGCAGTAGCACGGGCTGAAGTCAAGTCAGCATTTAGCTGGAAAGAGACATCAGGTTTTGCAATGGGCGGAAGAGGAATGTCCTGGGGAGATTTGCTAGGATCTGATGAATTTGCAGGTATTACTTCTTCAAGGCTTCATCTGATCTAACTTCGTATGTTCCTTCAACTAAATCCTTACACTCAATATTCGGGAGTTCATCCTCGGGAGGATCATCAGAATTAATAGTTGGGTTGATTTCTTCTGTTCCAGAGCGCTTGGGATTTTTTTTTAAATTCTTTCAAAACAACGTTGGCTACGTTTGGTAGTCTCTTTAGCTTTACCATCGGAGGATGAACTTAGGTGTCGGAGCCTCTTCAGCATTCTGGTAGGAGATTTCAGTATTATGTGCATAAACATAATGTAACACAAATAACTCCCTTACGTGTGAGTAATTCTAGCTGGAGAGTCACAGGCTGACATCTGGCTACATACTTGCCAATGCTCATCCCTTTTCTTTTTGGGTAGCTGATTACTGGATGCGAACAATATTTTACAAAAAACACTTTTACAAAAGAGAAGTTCAGTCTTTAACTCGTCAATAAGGTTAAAACTACTTGGAAATAACGACAACGTAGCATTTCCAGTGGTCAGCCATGACGGCTGACTTCTGGAAGTGCCACAGCAAAATCGTTCCCATCCAGTATTCAGCCATCTAAAACAAGGCCTTTAGAATGTTTCAACATTTGGATAACTATCAAAATTTCGTTCTGTGATGTTTCATTATCTGTTCTAAAACTTTCAAAATAACAAATATTATTAAAATGTGTAGTACGTGCCTATTCTCTCGCACTGAATTCCTTACAAGACAAATCGCAAAATGTCCTCCTTCGTTAGTTGTTTCTAACTGACCTTCGCGTGATACTTTACATTGGCTTACACTGTGCAGTCGCGGTGGCTGACTTTATGGGAAAAGGTTGGGTATTGGATTTGAACATCCAATATAGAAAAAAACGCAACTGAAGCTTCGTGTTGCTGACTACTGGCACAGGCTGAACTAATTAAACAATGATTAAATATTTATATATATATATATATATATATATATATATATCTGTATACCGGTATATGAGCCTTCTGCGTAGCCTACTCGGTAGCGCGCTCGACTTCAGTGCGAGCGGTCCCGGGTTTGACTTCCGGTGGGGGCTCATAATTTCGGTGTTGACCCAGCATCGTGAGGACAATTCGGGAGCTGCTGTGCATAAAAGCAGTGTCGATCACACAGTTGAGAGGTTCGGTTCTCCTCTTCCAACTCCTCCCTCCGAAAGATGCCTCATCCAGTAGTGGATTGAATATGGCTGTGAATTATTATATATCACACTTCCCTACCTTAGAATATTATTGTAAAAAAAAAGACATATATTGATGACGGATGACATACATTGGCTTACACTGTGCAGTCGCGGTGGCTGACTTTATGGGAAAAGGTTCGGTTTACATCATTATTTTTCGAGATTTGTGATGCTGCTGTGCTAACTTTGGACGCCTCTAGTTCGGAAACTTTTCGAAATTTCTTGAAATGAATCCTATGACAACTCTTCGTTCCTAAAATATTGATTTCTAATATTTGTTCACTCTGTATATCTGCAAGAAGCATTGAACTGAAAGAGACATTTCCTCAGTAACACCAGGAAAATGCCGGGATGGTAGAGTTACTGACAGAAGTTTTAACCACAAAACGCTCCAAAGTTACTCGGAGATGAAATTCTACTACTGGGTACAAATGTTGGTCTTGACTGTACCTTCAACTAAGGCCCTGGCCGTCTCCTTCCCGCATCCTTTCTCCCACCCTATCCCAACCTGAATCATAGATGCCTGAAGGCCATAAATAAATTCAAATTTAATATTGTACCATACAAATCTAAATTTTATCTTTGTTTCTGTTAAGTCTACATAACACGAAGCGTGTGACTTAAAGGTTACTAGAGTACGTAGTATTTTAAAAATCTATGTTTTAACTGCGCCTGTAGTGAAGAAACATTACGAGTCCATTTAAAACAAAACAAGAAAGAAAAAAAAACTAATAAGCTTTTCTTGTAATAACTAAGGGTTATGGGAGACACGCAATTTCTTCTACTAAGCGCGTACCCATTTTGAGAAAGAAAAAAAATCTTGATAAGATAGAATTGATTGCGCAATGCGGATTGCTCATAATGCTCAAACATGACGTGAAAGCCAGAGCCATAAAAACAACTGACCACCAAATTGGTTGTTGCGTCCGTGATTACAGGCTGTAAATGAGTTTTTGTTTCTTTCCTTTTTTTTTTCGATTCCAGGACATTGAACGCACGATCACGGTTCACAAGTTATATATTCTCTCTGTTAGCTCTCTCTCTCTCTCTCTCTCTCTCAGGAGGATTCACCGGAACACTCGATAACCACCGAAACCAATGTAAAAGAAATTGTTAAAGACTATAAATTATATAGTTGTTTGGGAATCGGATTACAATAGTATGATGATAATGATTACTATAAGCAATGTCTGCAAAGGCAGACGTATGGTGCAAACATTCCTGGGTAAGGTTGAACCGATGGTTATTTGCCACTGTCTTTCATGAGGTGTAGGTGCTTGTAAAATCCTAAGAACAAGACCTTCAATTGTAAGTGGTTTCCGAACCACAACGTTCAATTTATTGAGTGAAATCGAACTCTGGACTCTGTGATTACAATGCAACTTCATAATAATAATAATAATAATGCATTGTGCTTTATTAAAGTGCTATGAATGGTTGAGCAGCAAAGATAAGAGTAATCATTGACACATGCAAATAATTACACGAAAGAAGTACAAAAACGTAAACGCTATAAATGTGTAAAAAATTAATTACATTCGTAATTACAAAATTAAATGCTTCAGCAAATTAACACCTCTACCAGATGTAATCAGGAAATGATGTCTCGTTTGGTACACCGGTACAACAAAGGTAAGATTTCTTCTAGAAAACGTCTGTTGAAACTTCAGTCATACCCACGCTGGCTTCACACAGTCGATTGGTAGCTACTAGAGTGACCGTCCCCTCTAGGCCAGACTGAAAAAGAATGTACACTTGTACAGTTGAAGTAAACCTCTTCTACACGCAAAGTTGGTAAGAAACGAATTTTTAGAACTATAAATGTATTAGGAGTGTGGGGGGAGGTCCTTGGAAAGTTCCTTGAAAGTAGTACAGAGCAAATTGTTTTGTTACTTCATAAAATATGTATCTTTCTATTCTATGAAATTTTTCATTCATTTGAACCAGTTATCAAAGCATTACTACCACCCAGAAGATGGTAAGCTTAAACTGCTTCCTCAGGCGATAAATTTTAATTTATTTAAGACTCAGGCTGGGACAGGGGAGGAAAAAGGATGCGGGAAGGAGTTTACCAGGGTCCCAATCAAAGGTACCGCAGCGGCATTTGCAATGTGGCTGTGGAAAAACCTTGGGAAAACTCAGGATAGCCAGCTGCTCCGATCAATCCCAGGACCTCCCGATTGCTAAGCCAACGCTCTACCACTGAACTACTGCCGTCCGGTATTCAGGCGATGAAAGTCGTTGAATGCGTAGGGAACGTAAAAAAGAAGTAATTTGCTATAGATCTGGGTTGTACGGTGCATTTGATGTTTTGATGTCCCACATAACCAATTGTTTGACCAGTAGTGTGTGAGCTTGCGATGTCAAGGTGGAGAATGATGCCTTAACGTGTCTTGGTTTTTCGCAATTTAGCAACTACTACAGACCAATCAGCATTAAAAGCATAATGATTTTCAAGAACTTCTATTATTCCCACATGAACAGTTTTAGACACAAAACGAAGGGTTTTGTGTAGAACACTGCGAGAAAGAACAACTTTTGTTGGTTTTGACTCATTTTAAACACCCAAACAACAGATTTTTCTCTAATTCATATTTCGTCGCCATGTTTCGTCACCATTTACAGTGTTATAAATGAGTTTTGAAGAACCTATGTTCAATCGTTTCATGTTTCCTTACATCGTTTGACACGAACACTTTTTTGAGTACTCAACAAATTGTGAGGGATCCAACGCGCAAACATATTCCCCCCATAAATAAATAGTCATGCAAAATCGAATGTAGTGCGTTCACACCGCTTACTAACGACGACTGATATTATCGTAAGTTACATGTTGGTTAACCAATCTCAGTCATTGCACAAACTGCATAAATCTTCATAAAAAAACACACAACCAGTTGATTGTCAAACTGCACGAAGTTCATCACTGATAATTGGTGCATCCAAATTTGAATTCATTGAACCAGCGATTCTTTACGACGGTGCTTTATCACCAAGAGCAGAAATAAGCCTTTATGAATATTATGAACACTCTTCTCCTGGACTTACATTTGAACAAAAGTCGTTAAAGAAAAGGTGAAGAAAATGTTATCTTCTTAAGTCAATGTTCTTCAAACACTCGCCAACTTTGAAATGATACCTTAAACAAAAGAAATTTACAGTTGTTATCTACAGGAACATACAATTTTTCACATGTAAAATATGTCATACATCAGGCAAACCTAAACATCCGTAGTGACAAAACTTTCGGAGCCTGCCTCGTACTATTTGGTTCGGGTAGCTTACAAAAGAAAAAAAAGGTGAGAAGCGAGATATAGAACACACATCGTCTTGGTGAAAGCCTAAACTCTGAACCAACTGAGTTACCATGGACGAACTAATTGTATCACATTTTTCGCTAGTGAAGATGTTTTAGGTGTAGGAATGATGTCATCACCATATAGAAAATATGTGCAACAAATATAGGGATAGAAAATAGTCATGAAACAAAGAAGAACAAAACAAGTCTATAGAAAATAGTTATTGAACAATTGCGAAAAAAGACGAAAATGTGTGCATAGAAAATGGTCATGAAACAAGTGCAAAACAAGGTCGAAAATGGGTGCAACAAGTGCATAAAAATAGTCAAGTAACAAATAAGTGCATAACAAGGGCAAATTGTGTGCAACAAGTGCATAGAAAATAGTCATAAAACAAAGAAGTGCAAAACAAGGGCAAAATATGTGCAACAAGTGCATAGAAAATGTTCATGTAACAAATAAGTGCAAAACAAGGTCAAAATGTATGAAACAAGTGCACAGAAAATGGTCTGAAACAAGTGCAAAACAAGGTCAAATTGTGTGCAACAAGTGCATACACTGTAAAAAAAAACACACTTTTTTAACACTTTTTTGAACACCTTTGAGCACTTTCTGGAAACGACTTTAGCTCACTTTCGAACACTTTAATAGTGTCCAAAAGTGAAATAAAGTGCTATTAAAGCGTCTCAAAGGTGTTCAAAAGTGTTTTAAAACTGAACAAAAGTGTTTCCTTAATAGTGCTACAAAAGTGCTCAAAAGTGCAAAGAAAGAGCCCTCAATTTTAATGTGTTCCAAAAGTGTGTTTTGGAAACTAGTTTCTACTACTTTCAGAACACTTTATTCACTTCCAATCACTTTTGGAACATTTTATGAGCACTTTCTTACACAATATTACGTGTCATTAAGATATTACGTCAGCACGTTTTTGGTCAATTTAGACCCCTTCCCTCTTAGTAAGCAACATTAAATAGATACCCTATCCTAATATATAGACCCCCAGCAGAAGTATAAAAACCTTGAGTCTCTTTGCTCCCGGATGCTGACATAATATTTGAACGACACCTGACACAAAATATGTACATTATTCAATTACATATTTAATTGTGACGCAGAGTATCAAAATCCGTTATTTATTTTTTACTATAATTATCGAATTTTGAGACTACGCAGTACAGTTAAATATGTATTTAAAGCATATACATATTTTCACGTCAAGAGTTGTTCAAATATCAGCATTCGGGAGGAAGGGATTCAAGCTTGGCTTATTTTTGCTGGATGTCTATATATTAGGGATAGTACATCTATTTAATGTTACTTACTAAGGAGAGGGGAGTCTAAATTTACCAATTGTGCTGACGTAATATCTGAATGACACCTAATATATTTAGCGACGGTCAAAATTCACGCACCTTTTTTCTAAAATTATTTTTCATCCAAAAATAAAACTTTTTTATCTATGGCTAAGAGATTTCGAATTAAAACTCCATTTATCCGTGTTAGTACGGCTCCGAAACTTTTTTTTTTTTTTTTGTAAAATATTCCTGAAGTGGATATAAATGGTTTTCATGTTACACGCCTGAACTTCAACTTCAACCGGAAATCTTACGCAGATAGTAAGTATATACTTTCGGAATGACTGATAAGAAATATATTTAAAACGACGACACTCACCATATGCTGGGTATAAGAGAAACACGCTGCGTTGTATTTCTTGACCTGTAATTTGCGAGCCTGGGCTCTGCTCTGAGCTGAACAATTCGACTGAATTCTTTCAGGATTTTCCTGTCCCAGATGAATGTCGGGATGGTATCTTTAGGCGTGTCCGAACTAATTCTCTTTCACGGTCGTGTTTCCTTCGAGGATAGCCATAGGCAGTTAGCCTATAAATAAAACATGAGAATACCTGCAAGAAATAATTGTTATCTACATCGAAAATTCATTTTAATTTGCCTACACTCCAAATTATTAATATTTTCTTTCTTAATGTTTTAAAAGTTTGGAAAAATTAACTATATATTATATTAAAGTATATTGAAACAATAATAATAATGGCCACTAAGTTTTTTTTTAATTTAATGCTTTACTTTCCATCATTAAAAAAATGAACAAGAATCCACAGTCCAGAAATAAAGGACTGTAAAGTCAGAAAAATTGTTGAATTCACTAAAACTGCAAATGTTTGTTTGTCTATTTATCTTATGTATGAAACTGTTTAAGTTATTCTTCTGAGAAATTACACTCACACACGATAGCACAACGGACGTATTTTCTTGATATGCAGAACGTTCTTATCTC
>JAGDQP010055371.1:0-13154 GCA_022664845.1 Lepisma saccharinum
GAAGAACTACCGGTCTTCATGATCAACAACAAAAAAATAATTTTAAAAGTAGATGATTCGAATATTAAGGTTATTCGATAAAATTGTAGGAGATATAATTCCTCATTTAACATTGTAGATTGATTGATGAATGTTTCGAGAAAATTTGTAGCTGGATCAATTTTTCTAGTTCATAAACAACAGGTTGATATTATTTTTTAGAAAATCGATCTTGAAATCAAATATATATATATATAGCACTTATTTATTTTATACAGCTTCCTTTTATTCTACTGGTAAGAAAATTGGAAATACACAATTTATTGTATGGTATAGAAACAAATAGTATAGAAATAAAGACCAGAAAAAGATATTTTAAACTTTCATTTTTATGTGATGTATTTCTCTTCCGGTAATTCATCGTGCGATATATTTAAATCTCTGAGAAGCGTCTCCCCAACCAACACTCCGATTCCTTCAAAGACACTCCGATCTCCGTAACCACCCCTGCAATGTGTGTGATCAATACTAGTTTGACTTATCTGAAGAGACCTTACGAACAACATCTCAACCACCTTTCTAGCCCTAGCAGTTCATGAGTTGAAAATTGCCTCCTATTTCTGGTACCGCCTCGAGATCTGGATACAGATTTGAACTCTTCTTGCTGAGACCTTTCTAACGACACCTCAACTACTCTCCTCCTAGCGCTAGTAGGTCTTGAGTTGAAAGTTGTCGACGGACACACGGATACCAGTGTTCTATAAGGGATCCCAGCATTTGCTGCTGAAGCTTAGAGAGCATTCTGAACAGAAGTAAATGCATGTTGTGAAAGGAAGCTAAAATAGCAATTTGGTAGAGAGAAAAAAAGAAATACACATCTACTAATAATCGATATTTTCAATTTCGAGAAATGATAGAAATACTTTCTTGTTTCTTTTGCTCAGTTAGTAGCAGACAGAAATCTCATCTCACAGTCGGGGAACTAGACTTAATCTTAGTCGATATGACTTGTGTAAAAATAAACCAAGAATACTGAATAAAACCAAAACTAATGTATGAGTAACCAAACACGTCTCTATTTGAAACCAGAGCAAGAAAAGGCAAAACGAACAACATAAAGAAAAACAGAATATCAATACCAAAAGAAGACAAGTCATAAAATACAGAAATAGGAAGACAACTACATTTATTTTTACAAAAAGAAAAAAAAACAGTTGAAGGAAACAAAACAAAATTGTGGTGCATAAAATGGAGAAATATTTAGTAATTTAGGACACAAACCAGGATCGAGTTTCATACTTGTATGTACGTATATATACGTATATTTGTATATACAAAAAGGAATCCTTATCATAGCGTTTGATCATCTTCTCTTGTGGAATCTAGCTGTGAGAGCGATGAAGACCAAGGGCCTCCCACCGAGTCATGTGTATCTACTGAGATCCAATATCTAAGCAAACATTTTCTCTGTGCGGGAGGGGGAGAGGGAGATCGCCCTCTCCTTAAATCTCCCGACCTCTTCCATCTCTTCTCATCCCATTCTGATATCACTCAATCAGTCAGCTTCAGATATCCTTAGGCTCTGCTGCAAGGGCCTACGTAACTGTTCCAGTGACTATAACAGGTTCACTTACTACCAAATCCTTCGAAAATTTTGTTTGGTTTCATCTTTCCTCTACCCTGTCTAGTCTTACCTCTGACTTCTTAAACTAAGCTTCAAATACCCCCCAGTATATGTACATACATATATCGTTCCCTAATATCGGAGAAATCCAAATATCAGAAGGAAAAAGCTACAAATCGAAAGCTTAAACAGTTGAACTTTAGATATGTCTTTCTTTCACTCAGATAACTGAAAGAAAATATAAAAAAAAAGGGAAATCGCTCACAAATTGTTTCAACTTACATCCCTTTCCGTTGCTATATCAACTCCTGTTGCTTTATATTCGTGTGTTTGTTGAAAATAAAAGTAAATTCCTAAAGCAGTTTTATCCCCCTCCGGTAAGAAAAATTATACTGAAAACTGTTTTGTCAAATTTTGTCTTTCTTTTCTTTTCTTGTATTTAAACATTTATACGCATGTGTACGTGTGTGTTTGATATTTTACTTCATATATAAAATCGTCTATCCTTAAGCTATCCTTATCTGTCTCCCTATTTTTCCTGTTATCATAAAACTTAAAACGCTAATACATGTTCTTCGTATACAAAACATGAAAAAATGTTTGTGTTATCTTATTGAGACATTTCTATTTATTTTTCTTCTTTTTCTCTCTCTCTCTCTCTCTCTCTCTCTCTCTTTCTCCATATATCTCTGTTTCTCCCTCTCCCTACCTCTTTCTCTCTCTTCCTCTCATTCTCTTTCTGTAATTTAAGAAAACACAAATACTTTTTACAGTGTATGTCAAGAAATCGTAACTTACTTGGAATAAATAGAGGTTTCTTCAAGAACAGTTTATTAAAACTTTACATTTGAAGAACACAGGACGTACTTTGTCCATTTCCTTGATTTTCCAAGAGAGTATTCTACAAGTCCATAATCAGCATTGTGTATACCTGAACATCAAATAAAGATTTGCTTGTAATTGACGGACTATACATAATCTCCTCGAGCATAATAGTTTATTAAAGAAGGTCCTTCAAAGAGAAAAGAGATGGCACCCGTTTCTCAATTTGACGCAAAATGGACAAAGCACATTTTTTTCCTGTGGACTTCTTTTATTACCTTGAGCTAGAAGTCGTTATGTCTGGGATGTTCGTAGTTATATAAATGAAAGTTGAATAGCACAAGAAACGGCTGAACACGGAGATACAAGACAACCGTGAACAGGTACAAGTTCGGCTTTGCATGTTAAAATTCTGTACTTGAAATTGGTTAAACACAATGTTAGGAATTTTATTGACCATACCACTTAGTATAGATATATCCGTCAATTTTGAATTATGTAGTGGCTACAGGCACGTCAAGTTGTGACTTCGATGCAGGCACGCGAGCTCTGCAGTAGCCCAAGAAGCTAGGTCGTGTAATGTTCGTTCATTATTCCAGTTACTTTCACTAATTCAGTTCCAGACTTATGTGTTGGAACACAATAGTATACTGTAAATAGTCTTTGGAAATCGTTTGCTTTCGGCGGTATTCGGTGGTCTATCCAGTAGAGCTTACTCCGTGGAAGGCCCGGGTTCAATTCCGTGCAGAACTACCTTTATATTTTCCTAAATAGAGCTGATATTAGTTATTAATCAATGCTCCATTGTCCTTTTATATGCATTTTCAAGATGTTAATGCATTTGGCCTGTGTTCCATCACCGTAAACGCCTTCTCTACCTTATTTGTTAAGAAGGCGTACCTCACTTCTAAAATTAATTACTAATAACTATTTTCTTGTACTTTTGTAGCCATGTTCAACATTTTAACACCTTTATGAATTATACATGCTTCACGGACATGTAATTCCGAGTAAGCGAAGGCGAGTTAGTGGTCAGGATAGACTTTTTTATTTTCATGAATAGAAAAACAAAATATCACACTCACGCTCCCCTTTTCTGCGTTAAACAAGTCGAGATTTTAACCCATATGTTTATATCTTGAAACTGTTGAAGACAAGAAAAGTCGTTGGGACGGTAACGGTTAAATGGGGAGAACTGGTAGTACTACGTTAAATCATTCCCTTACGCTACATTTACAAGTTTATAGATTTCGCAGGAAATATATGCCGTTTCTAATGATCACAAATGCGCATTCTTCCAAACGAGTGTCACGTCACAGCCTATGAAACCACCGGAACTTTACTTGTGATTACAAGCAGATAGAACCTGGAACTGTGACCCAGAAGTACTGGGAACGATTTAGAAAAGTAACGTCTTTGGATTCCCTTGGATCCTGCCTACAAGGCTTTCGGATTCTCTCGCCAATGGACGTGCCTACATTAGAGTCACGACTGACGTCCTCTAGGCACAACGTTTTACTTAAGTTATTCTCTTGTTAATAAGCTGTACATTATTTGGAAGTTCATTAAAATATTTAGTTGGAATATAAACTTTTTTTTTCTTTTTTAATAATATTCATCAGTTTTTCCTGTTTCATTTTTCAGGTTGTTTGGGAACACAGGTTATTGCGCAGCGTGTTCAAAAGTGATTCCAGCGTTCGAAATGGTGATGAGAGCCAGAAATAATGTCTATCATTTGGAGTGTTTTGCGTGCCAACAATGTAATCACAGGTAAAGAGAACTTGTTAATATTATTATTGATAAACAAATATTACCATCCCGACTATTTCTATTATTCCTATTAGTGTTTCTATGCAACTGTTGTTTCTACTACTAGTATTAGTAGTTGTAGTAGTAGTAGAAAAGGAGGAAGAAACTTTAGATTTAGTTGTAGTTTGCACAGTGTAAGAAAGACAATTGAAGTGAGTGAAATTGCTGACGAATAGTTAATTTATCATCTCTGATCACTACTTGAACACACATTTCCACCCAAGTGATAGCATCCATTTTTATTTTATTGTTTTAAAATGCCACTTACGTTATCTTTACATTTATAAGAAGTTTGCGGAACATTATAAAATAATCTATCTATCTTTAGAAGAGAAGGAGGGAAACTTAGCCATTTAACATGGTTATGTAATAGTGTCAATATTTGGCAAAAGCGACACCACTGCCAACTATCGAGCCTTGGATTATAAACACTCATACATCGCTCCTCGTTACCACGGCACTGATTATTTTTATGAATTTTCTCACTAAAATGTTTTCATGGCGGGGTACAGACAGTGGGGATTTAAGCATAGGCAGTGTAGGCTACCTAAGGCGGGAAATTTTCAAGGACGGTATTTTTAAAAATACATTTTACTCTGATTGTTGGCTAATTTGACTGTAACGGTCAGACTCTAAATTCTTTGACAACCTAAGTTTACAGTGACGTAACAACAATACATTATCCCAGTTTGTACCGATAATACCCAGCCCTCGTGGTCTAGGTGGTACTGTCCCGGACTCCTGATCGGCAATGGGGAGGCACGTGGGTTCGAACCCCACGGCTGACCATCCTGACTGAGGTTTTCCAGGGAACGTACGGGCGATGCTCCCACCCTAGTACTTCAGTCGATAAAGTGAAGTCTGAAAAGAATGTTATGTTACATTTCTTAACAGGTCACGGACCGTACAAATCTACATTCTACAGGCTGGGGTTAGTACCAGACAATAAATGTGAATGTGGAGCAACCGGCACACCAGAGCATGTGCTCTTGGAATGTCCGGTAACTTCTGCTCTGTGATCAGAGCAAGGAATGGAACTTCAAAACAATAGAATATACGATATTATTCGGGACAGAAAATGATGTCTATCCTGCGATGAGATTATTGAATCAATATCAAAATACTGTACCACAAACAGAGTCAGAACAACAACATACTGCAAGTAAAGTGACAGAGTACTCTTTAGTTGTAACGTGTTCCCGGACGTGAGTGATGTTGTGCGTCTCAATTAGTAAAACAAATTAAGTTATAAGGTACTGAGCGAATGATTAGTACGTGACTGGAATTTGAAGTGTCATTCAAAATACACTTAGTGAAACTATATTATCTCACTATTACTATGTTCCTATTACTTATATACATTATTGATTTGTAAAGTAAGAATATAAGAAGTGATCTGCTAGGCCTCATATGGGGGAAAGGAATAAAGATGTGACTTAAATTGTAAGATGCAAAAGAATTTCAGTCAGTTCCCTGGAAAATGTCAGTTAACTGGGTGGAATGGAAAGTGACTAACAGAAAATCAGAAACCTTTCAGTTTCCAAAAATATTCCAGCAAAGAATATTTAAACGAAATTTTCTCTACTATTATGCAGGTTCACGATCTGAATCTCAATAATAGTCTCAATATGAACCTGCATAATCGTAGAGAAAATTTTGTTTAAATATTCTTTGCTGGAATATTTTTGGAAACTGAAAGGTTTCTGATTTTTTGTTAGTCACGTTCCATTCATCTCAGTTAACTGACAGTTTTCAGGAAACTGGTCATTTTTTTAAACAGAGTAGGCAAATAAATAAAATAAAATTCTAATGTGGTTTAAATATTATAATTGAGCTCTATATGTTTGAGGAGTTTGATGGAATAAGGGCATAAGGGAGGTTACGCCCTTTCCCCCACAAATGCGTAAATGGCTTTTTATCATGCTTGAATAACCCTCTGTAAACATTTCAGCTCAATATCTTGATTCTAGAGGTCAGGACAGCTGTTTGAATCAGGTGCGATGAGAGCCAAAACAGAATAGCGTGAAAGTATATTATCCTTTACCAGTTGCTAACATTCATTATGTCCAGCCAAAAGCTGTTCGTTTCTCTCCAAAAACCAAAGTACAGTTGTGTGTCGTACTAACTGTAAATATAAGTGACTTAAAGCACTTCAGAATCTGAGGTGATGAAGGTGATGACTTTTCACATAACATCGAGAGTGACTAATAGAAACTGTGCACTGTTCTCGTAATATGTACCTTATAGCAGTCAATAGAGAACCACCGTTTAGTAAAAGTTTCATTAATTCATTCATTAAGTAGCGTTTTATTCTAGACAAAATGTTTTATGCTAGTGGTTTGATGGAAAAAGGGCGTAAACCACCAGTTGTACTTACACAAATATTTCTGAAACAAAAGCTAAATGTAACGTTCAAAACGGACGTTGACATGTTATTTAGCAACAACGGGAAGAGAATGCCGCATGTTATTTTCTTTTGTGTACCAAAAACACTATTAAATTTCCAACATCGTTTTTCTCCAAACGTGTATTTCATACTTACGCCCTTATTCCATCAAACTCCTCAATTCTACGTACCAAGTTTGAAGCAAATTTTTCTAACATGAGGTTTGAACGTAAGTTTTAATACCTAAGTTTTGTAACCATGGAAACGTTAATAAACTGAAATATTTAGTCTGGTTAAAACATGGAAGATTTTTTTCACTCTATCAAATCACCAATTTTGGATAAAAAAATCAACCGTTCTTACGTAATGGGTGAAAATGTGTATTCCTTAAAGTATTGTTGCTATGAAAACCGTACAATTTGTGGACAGTCTCAAAAGCTTGTAAGCCTCCTCTAATCGAACAACTACCACTGTGGCAAAATTGATCACGGATTGATTGATCACGGATTCCTTAAAATTGATTTGGAGGAATTTTATTTCAGAAAGTTTTAATAAATTTTATTTCAAAATCCATGGGATAATTGTAGGATGTGCTATTATATGAATATTTCAGTATTTCATAACTAGGGCGCTACAGAGGAGCGGAAGGTCCCTAAAATCTACCTTAGCCTTCTTGTAGATCCTCCAGTTTTATCAGTATTCATTATCAGTATAAAATATCGTAGTCCCTCACATATTTTACCCTGACGCCATGTCTGCTCATAAACCAATGCGTTAATAGCGAAACGGGTCGCACAGTGATGCCAAACGTGAAAATGTGATTTGGGACAACATTTTGTCCATATTGGATTAGACTGGATGTTGATGATCTTCTTTAGCTGTTTTCTCTGGTGCCTAACTTCAGACATCGACTACTCCAATTTGTTAACTATAGAGCTCACTGAACTGCAGTGATGTGACACGTGAAAATGAGTGATACTCGATCAATGTTGAATAAGAATTCCGTGAAACTTAATAATCGAACACTGTGAGTTTCAATATGAGCGTAAAAAAAAATGTCTTGCAAATATTTTGTGAGCGAAGATGTTTCCTCCGTACAAGAACTGAATTTGAATTTATTTGTGGCTTTTAGGCATCTCAGGTTCGAGATAGGGTAGGGGAAAGGATCTTGGAAGGTAGTCTGCCAAGACCTAGTTTATAAGTGCTATCCCGGCATTTGCCTGATGTGACTGAGGAAAATCCCTGGAGAAACTAGAGTGGCCACTGGGATCTTCCCCAGGACCTTTCAATTGTTAAGCGAATGCTGTACCAACTGAGCTACGGCCGTTGAGTCCTCCCTACAAGAAAACAGGTAACTGAGATACTGTGGAAAACACACGAGGTACCAGGGGATTTCTCTCTACAAATAACATCCTGGATATAGTGCACTAAAATTCCAAGAAGTTTCCCAAACTAAATAGCTTCAAGTACAAGAAGTACTCTATTAAAGATGGAGGTATCACTAAAATGTGAGTTTGCACGCTCTTATAATTAAATTGTTAATCTTATTCTAAATTATTCGAATTGTTAGCAAAGACATCTGTCGACTTCAGAAGCCAAAAAATCTCGTACAAGTGAGATTGACGATTTTAAGAAGTACGATGTAATCTTGTATATGAGAGATTGTCATATTTTGTACATTGACACATTAAGATCCAAGGGTTTCTTGTACAAAATATGGAAGTATTGTGTCTCATATAGCTCGGGTTACATATAAAATATTACATCGTACTTTTTTCTAAATCTTCAATGTCACTTGCATCTCTTGGCTTCAGGAGTCGATATTTATAATAGCAAGGAAATCCTGCCCCAAACGATGAATACCGTTCTGCCCCAAGCAGTATGGAAACAACTCCCCACTCCCGAAACCACAAAACAGAATTAACCTTTTCTTCATCTTCCATTCATCCGCTATTCCCATTTCTTTGGCCTGATTCAGAAAATAAAGCATAAATATTGATAGAGCAATAGTAGTGAACACACTTGGGATACTGTAGAACAGCAGGTCTCTTAGTCTCTTTGTATATTGCCTAAATCGAGTTTTCTTCCCTTCCCCTTATTTAAAGTCGCTATGAAAGCTTTTCACGTGCGAATGCTACTACAACAATCATCTCTCCGTTTTTCCCAACTCCGTATGAGAGCGGATATGTATCTGTTTGGTGGCAAAAAGAACTGCAGAAGGGGGGAGACTACGAGATTGGTTAAAAGAGAACTCTCTCTCACACACACACACACGTCTCAATGTGTGTATAGGAAGAGAAGAAAAGGAATAGCGTGAGAGAAAGAATTGAGGTGAACACACATATGAAGAAGGGGGAGGGACGACGAGGTTGAAAAGGTTTCTTGGTAACTGAACTCTCTCCCTTTCTTTTTATCAGGACTTAATCAAATTGCAGCCATTCTCCATTTCCAGAGCGTCTGTCACAAAGACGTTTCCAGGGTTCTGAACAGGGCAATGGGAAGCCATAATCACGATTGTAAACCTGTCTTCATCATTGAGCAGCTGCCCTTTACGCCGTTGTGCAAACCAATCACAGAGTGTCAGTAAATTTCAATTAAAGAGCTGATTGGTGGTAGCAAGTGGAGGGGGCAGAAAATGCCCCAAAACGAATAAAATGGGGAGGAAGAAGAGAAATTAGGATCGAACTAGTATTATTGTAAAAGAATATAATATTGCGTTCTATTTTATTTTTTTTCTCTATAGTTTAAGGTGCAGTGACCCAATATGCATACCTAAGCTTTGACTTTGTTTCTCTCAAATGATATGGAAATGTGATGAGTAAGGTCAAAAGATACACTTATTACAGAAAACAACCCTGAAAATATCGTCGACATATTTTGATAATTAGTAATGGCGTAGGAAATTATTTATACAATTGGTACCTTTAGGTTATATTGAGTGATGGGGTAATCAATATGGTCTATTTAATTATATGTGCAGTTTTTGACAGAATAATGTCCCTAAAGTGTCTGCACACAATCCTGCAGTTACTACTGGCATTTAATTAAAACTAATTGTACTCAATATTGAATGACAAATCGAACATTGGTCTGTGAAAGTGAATTTCTGTTTTCCTCTACTCAAATTTGAATATTGACGTAAAACGAAAAAGGCGGGAAAACCCACTTGGATTTGAGCCTTAATAACCCAACGAAATCAGAAGAAACGAACTGTTAGTAACAACAATCACTTGTTACTTTATTCATACAAATTATTACGTCATAATGTGCAAATTTATAACAGCACAATATGAACAACTTACGTTGCATTCTACCCAACGTTATCGAAAAACTAGTGTCTCCATCTACTGGTTTGCGTTCAAAACGCTCTTTATACATCATACACATACACGACTACCGCAATCTGTTGGATTTAACATATAATATAACAAATAATGCCAGGGATTCCGCTTAGTTTGGTGTGTGGGGGTGTAGAGTAAAAATTGCGAGGATATAAGTAGATGACAGCAAAAAATTTAAAGTTGAGGGTGTTCTTGAGGATTTGGGGGTGACACCCCTACAGGGGGATCTGGCGGAATCACTGAATACTGCGAATAGACCATATTTGTTCCTTATACCTTATATGATGGACATAATTACTAGGGAAAGAGGTTCAAAATTTCTTGTTATTCAAACAACGTAAACTGGTAATCTGTTCAAATGGAACGGCTTTTACTAAAAACATTCGTATCGTATATGTTGAGACCAGGACCAAGGAGTGCAACAGCCATTGACGAATAAAAAAAAGTTCCAGATAATCTTGTATACGAGGGTGGATCGTGAGGTTTTAATTATCACCCGAAAGTGAAAGATGGAGAAAATTGAGACTCGCAGCGAGATATTCCTGCATTTGAAGATAAACAGTGCCAGGCAAGTTCATGATGAAATGATATCTGTTTGTGGGAATAATTTCCCGTCACATGACGCTGTTGTGAGGTGGAAAAATAATTTCCAAACTGGCCGTATTTCCGTCACAGACGAGCCAAGAACTGGAAGGACATCGCACACGGACCATGCGGCCACAATGAAGAAAATGGTGGATTTCTCATGGAAGACCAGTGAGCAACCATGCCAATGATCGTCAAGGAAACTAAATTTCGTTATGCTAGTGTGTGGAAAATTATTCACAACCAAATACTCATGTGTAGGGTGACTGCACAGTGGGTTCACCAAAGGTGTTCGTTTCCATCCGGACAATGCACCAGCCTAGTCAAGTCGCGGTTGAGAAATCTTGCAGTTTTTTCTCTCTTCTCAGGATTTCGTCATAGGTAGCTTTTTGTTTCTCCTAGAAATGAAAAATGCATTGCGGGTTCGGCGATTTAACAACAAAAATGACGTCATTCAATTAGTGGGACAGTGGTTTCAACGTAATCTACAGACTTCTACAATGACCGCCCGCAGAAGTTCAAGAAAGGACACAAAGAGTTCATTTCTTTCTTCGTCATGTACATAAGGACCACTAAATTCACTGGAAAAATTTCATACACATACCTCAATATCTCCCGGGTGATAATGAAAACTTTACGATCCGCCCTCGTATATAACCCGAAATATATGTGACACAAAACTCATATTTTGTACCCGAAAAAAAAACCTTGGACAAAAATATGTCCATGTACAAAATATGATAATATTGTGTCACATATATTTCGGGTTATACATATTTGTATGTAAAAAATTACCACAAACTTTTTTCATTCGTAAATGTTACTTTTATTCCTTGGTTTCTGAAGTCATTATTTATTGTTTTATTAAAGTATTTACTTGGTGTTATTGTTATATTAATAATTATTTTTTAAAAAAAGATAGGAAATAATTGTTCTTAATTCCTCGATCGTTATTTATCGTTCTAATTTCGTAAATGGCAAGAACCATGAATAACATTACGCGCTTTTCGTATTAAAGTCATTAAGATAACTTAATTTGATTAAATACGTTTGCCAAGGTTATTACGTAAAATCACCAGTAAATTTTGTTAATTTGCTACTATTTACAGCATTTACAACTCATATTAGTAATTATGAATACGTTAATAACTGGTAATTACGTATGTATGCATAATTACTAATTAATCGTATTCGCCATAGCACAATTTCTGCGGAAAGTTTTTCAGTCTCTCTTCTTTGTATCAAATTATCTATCTTCCTTCCTTCCTTCTTTCAATATCTTACCTGAAAATCCGCAACTTTTCCTGTCTCTTCCTGTTCTGGTGCTTCACTTGTGTTGATTACCTCGCAAGATAAAATAAATAACGTGAAGTCAAACTTTCCCAAGAATTAAAATAAGAAATAAAACCAAACTGAATTAGCAAAACAAGGAATTGGCAAGAAGTCTCAAAATTTATTTCATAACTACAGATAGTACTTACTTGAGTTTAAATTAACGTATGTTCTAACTCTAGCAGGTAACTACACACTTTTAATTACACTAGTGAAAATATTTACGCTTCGGAAGTAATCAGTTGATGAACTAGCAGTAGCGACCTTGATACCCCCCCCCCCGCGCAAGGAATTTATTCTTGGGGTCTTTGTTCCAGGGCCCCTCTAGCAGCATCTCCCGTACGCGATTTCAACTTTTTTTTGCCGCATCTGAAAACCAGACACGTACTTACACCTCGAAAAATATACACAATTGTAGATAGTGTTTGTCAGATTACTAAAATTGAGATTCTTTTCTCCAGACTGCGATAAAATTCTCGTCCAGATATTGCCCTTACCAAACCTGAGTAAGTTCTAAAATCGAACTTCGAAGCGATTTTTCTTGTCATGTTTGCTAGGCTTGCCAGTAACTCATTTTTTCATCTATTTCTATGTTGCCTGGACACTTTCGACCCATCGCAACGTGGGGTCTCGCTGCATTGCAGTTGCGCCCCTGTGAACTAGTGTATAGGTGGATGAGATCTGTTTAAAAGCTCGTAAACGTTAATCTTACACGTTCACAGATATCTCTTTCTCTACCTAAACTCTGAAGATGTTTTCAGGACAGACGTAAGCCATACCGCCCATACAATTAACTTTATCTGAAGAGATTTTCAGAACCGACTTAGAAAATAGAATAATTTGCGTTACATAATTTAGACTCACTTTCAAAGAAGAGGGACCCAAATGCTGCTGCGTAACTAACTAGCTGTACGCCCCCGCAACTAACAGTTGGTGCGCCCTTGTTATTATTACTGTCACGTCATCTGCGTCCCTATGGACCAGTGTAAGTGGGGAAAGCGGCCCTGGGGGCCCGTTCTCGACAAGTCGATGCGTGAGCCTTACCACAGAATAAAATTAGAAACGACACTCTGTAGTTTACCCGTAGTATCAAAAATAACTCGTGGTGCCATCTGACGCATTGGGTCGTCTTGTCTGGAATAAACTCTCATAAAACAGCTTTGCGGGATCAACATGCGAAATACTGCAGACGACGGGTTTACACACAATTGTCGCTAGTATCGAAGTTCCATGTGAAAACATCGTTATTACACTTCTTATCATTTTGTCGACAACC
>JAGDQP010055372.1:0-13154 GCA_022664845.1 Lepisma saccharinum
CACAGCAATATAGTGCGCTCCGTAATCCCTGTTCCGTTTTTCTTTCCCATTTTATGATTCGCTGTAATTTTGCAGGCACGCGAGGGAGATACGTGAAAATTGAATAACGCTAAGTGGATAAATATTTGAGCAATGTTTCATCGTTTTTCGTACAGAAAAAAACAGCAAAAGAGATATTTCTCTTATGGGAAATTAATGTTAAAATGCTCACAGACAGATGAAAAACTGTGAAGGTAAAGGAAATATTGTTTGAAGCAATTTAGCATTTCACTAGATTTCCCCGTATTCCAGGCCCTAGATAGGCACACATAACCTGACAGACTATAGGGGGACACCCCTCAACCCGACCTAAATACTCCGTTTACCCTTTCCTTCGAGATACATACGAACAATAGAATCTACTGCTGAAATGACGAAAACGGTTGACGGGTATCCGCTAATTTGTCAGAGTAAGGTCGCGATTGAGGAGTTGTGTTTATCTAGGTCTTGGAGTGCCGGAAATCCAATACTAAATTGCTTACACCAATATGTGGTTCATCTTCACAGTTTTATCTATCTAGGAGCATTTGAACATTGATTTCCCGTAAGAAAAAATTCACTTTTGCATGTTTTCTCTACGAAAATTGACGAAACATTTTTCAAATATGTATACACTTAACCTATTCAATTTTTACACATCTCCCTCGCGTGGTTGCAAAATTACAGCGGAAAACATGGATTCATTCTATCATAAAATTAGAAAGAAAAAGAGGACAAAAGTTTCGGAATGCACTGTATATAGGCCAAACATAAAAGGACAGACACGGAAGAGTTTAGGAATATAATTTAAATATTAAGGACAAATAGGAGAAAACAGAGTGGTTTAACACAAATTGAAAAGCAATCATACAATAGAATCATATCAGTAATAATCATTCATATCTTTTTAATTAACAATCTTTTTGTCCCCTTATTAACGGAAAAAGATCTTGCAAAGCACTTTTCACCTTCCTCTGGAGGGCTTTGTTAGGCTAACAACAAATTTATTGTGTGGATTTTTTTTTGTATGTATAGGTGTATTTTAAAATGCAAATGAAGTGAGAAAAGTGCATATATATACAGGAAGGGGGGGATGTGAAAACTGTGTAATTTCTAAGTCATCTTTATTTAACAAACTTCAATTAATACAGCAAAAATATCACGGAATCACGAACAATATTACTAGAGCTAGGATTTTTATGTAATTACATATTCTATTTCCAGTTATGTAGGACACAAGAAAGTAGAAATGTTCACGAATCATATCATTATATTTGAATTTTATTTTATATTTTCTTACATCTTTCGTTCTGTATTACATACATCATGTTGATTTTAGATAAACATACATATTTTACGATTTTCTTTCTAAACTTTGTTTTTCGACTACATTAAAAAAAAAGTCTCACGGGCAGAGAGCGATTCAAGATATATATTGTCAGTATATTCAGGGTGTTGCAAAACAACAGCGACAAAACCTCCTTGAGATTCCTGATATGAAAATAAGAAAAAGAAAAAATAATAAACCATCGAGGGTGCACACATGTTTCGTTTCGGCGCTATAGGCTGCCGTAAGTGTGGGAAAATGAACACTAGAACTTGATATTTCAAATACCATGAGAGTACTGTAGAACTGAGGTGGGATGGTACTGTCAAAGGCTTCTGTCCTGTCTCTGTCCAAAAATGCATATTCTAAAATTGTCTAATTGATTCCCCCAGAGGACATTATGGAATTCCCAGACATGCTCTGAAGTCGAAATAAGTCGAAATAAGCATGATAGGACCACTTGACTCAGTGAATATACCTCAGTGACACCTTGCGACTGGAAAGGTCGTGCTTATCATAGTATATATCCCTTCTGATCGTTGGTAATCTATGACTATAGAAAATACGTTGACTTAATACTTGATAGTGAATTTTCAAAACCATCATTAGATCATTCTATGTATGAAAAGACAAGCAAGTGTTAATGTTGATTCGTGCAATAAATATTTGGTTCATTTGATATTACGTTTTTTATGTTAATTACATATTATTTTGCATATTTCATTAGTTCTTGTTACATATGTATGTACATATTTCGCAATGTGGTACTACATAAAAATATTATTCAAATCTCTTCCATTCAGTTAGATTAGCTGTGCCAAATGTAGTATGAACAGTATTCGGCGCAAATAGAGAAGTACTGTGAGTTTTCCCGTACCTAACTACTGCAGTTGTCAGTGTTGCCAGCTGATTGTATAAGAATTAATGCTTGGGTGGCTAAAATGCATCGAGACACCGGAGTCTGCGATTGTTAATAGAATTGCAGTTCGAACTTGTTAAGTTTTTAACCATTCGACGAAGTCCACTAGACTGGTCAAAATGTTCTGTGTTAATAATAGTAGTCCATTGCAATTAGACTGGAAGAGAGCAAATAGGAGAGAAAAATATAGATTTTAAACTTTGGTCAATTACTCAATGGGGATCTAGCAATCTAAAACCGAAGAGTCCCCATCTCTACGAGGGAAGCTTCCCCTTACCCCACTCCTTTCCCTCAGAGCTCGGCCAGGGATTTGAGTCTTACACAACCGCCTTCTGTCCGCCCCTGTTACCTTCCTAATTATCACAGGTCCATAAGTGGTACATCGTTGGAAAGTATTTGGGACACAGATTTTAACGACATAACATTTGTGCCTATTACGCCCTGTTTGTAATATTAGAAGAGAAGAAGAAGGTCAAAATGTTGGGAATTTTGTAAATTTTAGACTTTGTCGTAAGGTGGCAACGCTGCTAATGATGATAATGTTTCTAAGCTTTAGTCAATTACTCATTGGGGGTCTAGAAAACTAAAACCGAAGAGTACGTAATAATGTTATAGGTTTCGATATTTACAACAACAATGAAACGATTTCAACAATGAACAAAAAAGAAAATTATAAATCGGAATCGATCAAGTTCTCGAATTGGTTACGAACCTTCTTCCCTGAAAGTTTGAACTCTAGGCTTGAATTTATATAAGGAGCAAGGAAATTTCTTGCAATACATTAGACATATATGGCGATAGTGCTGCCATCTTTTGTTGGAGATCGTTGCTTTAGATTATCCTTAACGAACTTAGCCAAGCTATTAAGCCTAGAAACAACATAATAAAATTTGGTTCAAATATCTTCAAAATTATGGCCGCTAGCGTGTATACATACCTACCTAAGTAATTTAGCAACTAACTCCTCGGCTGACCCTACGGGGTAAAAAGAGTGCATGTGGGGCGATTGCACTGACTGGCGCTCAACTATGTAAATGTCGAAGGTAAGGTTTATATGTGGAGTTGATTCAGGCGGGCTCCACAGTGCTCATACTACGTGGTCAAAACTGTACGAAACAGATTGTGGCAACGTATGAACATCTCCATAACGTTTTAAGCCAACGGAAAACACTATTCCTGCTGAACAGTTGTTCGGGACAAACAGACAAGATATTGTTAATGGAGAAACTAGGAACCTATGGTCATTCCACCGAAAACAAAGGTAGTCAAGAATGGTGCGAAATTAAAAAAAAATCAAATTCCAACAGAAATTCTTAAATATTCCATTTTTTTTCTAACCTTGTATCACACGAATCTTTCTGATTCTTAGCTATGTTTGGTATAAATGTATATCCCATTCGCCTGTACGCTCTTACCGCGCTTTCATCATTACCAGTGTTGCCACCTTACAACAAAATCGAAAATTTACACATCTTTAATTTCTTCTTCTACTATTGCAAACAGGGTATGATCGGCACAAATGTTATGTCGTTGGGACCTGTATTCCAAAAGCTTTCCAACGATATATAACTCATGTACCTCTGATAATAAGGAAGGTGACAGGGTCGGACAGTAGGTAGTTCTGTAAGACTCAAATTCCTGGCCGGGCCAAGAGTGAAAGGGGTGTAGGAAGGGGGATGCTTTCCCCTAGAGATGGGGACTGTTAGGTTTTGGTTTGCTAGACCCCTAATGAGTAATTGATCAAAGTTTAGAAACGTTATCATTAACAGTGTTGCCACCTTACAACAAAATCTAAAATTTACAAATTTTTCAACATTTTTACTTCTTCTTCTTCTTCTTCTACCATTACAAACAGGGTATATAATATGCACAAATGTTATGTCATTGGAATTTGTGTTCCAAAAGCTTTCCAACAATTTATCACTCATGCCCTTCCCATAATTAGGAATGTGACAGGGATGGACAAAAAGTGACTGTGTAGAACTCAAATCCCTGGCCGGACCGGGAAGGAAAGGGGTGGAATAAGGGGGGAAGCTCCCCCTCCTAGAGATGGGGACTCTTCGGTGTCAGTTTGCTAGACCCACAGTAATTGACCCAAATTTAAAAACTTTATAGTTGTTTTCTCTTTTTGTGTATAATTGCAATGGACTATAATACTTTTAAAGTTCTAGGAGAGTTCTATTTAATTTGTTATACACGACAGAATACGTTTTGAGACCCAAGATAACACCATGCTAGTAAGTTGAAGAGGTATTCCATTCATCTGTACGCGCACACTTAGTTGTCAAAATATCGCAAATCTCTGTGTCGTTCAGGGACTTTTATATGTTGTAACTACAGAATGTTGTCGCAGATAATCACGTATTTCTTTCTGTTCTTTACTTTTATTAAGATCATAAAGAGTTAGGTATTTTCCTTCTCTAATTCGGTAGACAATCTATGTTCTGAACATTGTTTCTTTCGCCGCATTGAAAATTGGGAAAGATTTAAACGATAATTGACCGTACACCACCGGCCGGCCATCCTGATAAAAAAGAGTTTTTGCTACAATTTTCCTCAGTCACTAGCAGACAAATGCCGGGATAATACCTTTAACTTAGGCGCTGACCCACTCCCTTTCCTTACCCTGTCCCGGCCTGAGTCACAGATGCCTAAAGGTAAATACGAATTCGAATTGACTGAATAGGATTCCTTTCACAGATAGCCGTGTAAAACGCCAGATGCATCTTGAATGGATTTTTCCAGGGACTGGCCTGTTGAAAAGGGCTTTAGCACGTGTATTTGGGAACGTTCTCACGAGAGCCTGCCAAAAGGAGTGGGCGAAAATTGGCATTGCAGTTCTGTAACAATCTCCTGCAATGGAAGCTGCTTTGCAGATCACTTAGAGGACTATAAAATAGAACATTAAGTGTGGTGGCCTAAGGACCTCCAGTGACGTCAGAACACTTCAGATTTTGGCATATAACACAGAAATGGTGTAGCTCAGTTGGTAGAGTGTTTGCTTTACATTCCAGAGGTACTGAGTACGAATACCAGCGGCCGACCATCCTGAGCGAGGTTTTTCCAGAGCTTTTCTCTAGTCACACCAGGCAAATACCGAAATGGTGCCTTTAACGTAGGCTCTGGCTGACTCCTTCCCTCATTTTATTTATTCTATCTCGGTTTAAGCCATATACGCCTAAAGGTCATAAATAAATTCAAATTTAAATTCTGACATATAACCAGTATTAAGTATCCCCAAGTTAATTTGGTTATAAAATGAGAAGGAGCCGGGCTAAGGAGGCCCGCATAGTTTCATATGATATAAGTAGCTTAAATAACTTCACATTATTGTTCCTTGGAACTAACGTTAGGTTGTTGAGTTCGATATCTGTTCACAAGTAATCAAATTGCAATTTTAGTGTAATAATTAAAACATACGCCTTTTATACTATAGTTTAGAATACTTACGTCTCAGCATCATTTCGTCATAATTCAAATCACTAGTACTGTGAATATATCCATCCTCCACGATCTAGTGTTGAAGGTCGCTGCTTAGGGACAAACACAGGTTCATATCCTGCTAAGTTTCTTTCTCCATTGTTCTAGTACTGTTTTTGTTTCGCCAGACGATTGCCGGGATGATGATGTAAGGTTGAATATCTTTTCCCACTGATAGACGGACTTCATCTATTATTTATTTTCTCTCCTTTGACGGGCGTAAGCCATAGTACCGAAAATTTCACACAGCAGTATAATATAGAAAACATACTTTAGCTTTGCAACTGCTGATGCTAGAGAAATGATTTAGGATTCTTTTTAAAGTTATTTTCAAGCATTCTAATTTGATATACAACGCAATCCGTTACAATAAAAATAAAAGAAATTGGACACATTTTCAAATTTTTTATTTTTGAGAATTTCAAAAAAAAAGTTGATCTTACAAATAGTAGTTAGAGGTTTGCAAATTTTGAAGGTGAAGAAATGATAGATTTCAGAGCTACATATATTTGAATACTGATATGGTATGGAAAATAACGTATATTGAACTACAGGATGATTCAAAAGTTTTATACAACATTGTTTTCCACAAACCGAGATGGAACTGAAACATCACAGCACATACGTGTGGAACGGGTTAACCTTTATAGTACATAATGAACGTGGCCACCTTCTTGAAATCCAACATACTGGATAGAGATCAACAACACAAGAATGTTCCCAGAAAACAGGTTTTAGATTTTACCTATCTGTTAACGTGTTGGGGGTACCTTCACTGAAAATCTGCTACATGATATGTTCATTTATCCAGTGTTCTTTCCGTGCCAATAATTCTGACACCGTAATAGGTAGGTAAAATTCTAACACCTGGAATGCTATTCTGGGAACATTATTGTGTTGTTTGATGTTCTATGACTCACTTGCCATTTGAAAAAAAAAAAAAAGATTTCTATCCAATATGGCGAATTTCAGGATGGTGACCACGTTGATTATGCACTCTAAACTTTAAGCCATTCCACACGTGCGTTCTGTGATGCTTCAGTTCCATGTCGGTTTGTGGAAAACAATGCTGTATGAGACTTTTGAATCACCCTGTAACCTTGTAAGATCAACATATATTTTTTTCAAAATATCAAAAACGTTTTTGAGGTTTAAAAAAATCAATTTTTTTATCATTTTTTATTTTTTATTATAGTGGGTTGTGTTGTATATGAAATTAAAACACATGAAACGAGCTTTGAAATGAGCCCGAAATCATTTTTCTAGCATCAGCGGTTGCAGTGCTACAGGGTGTCTCGTATATTATGCTGTTGTGAAATTTTCGATTTTTTTTCTACTCTTTGAAAATTGACATTTCCAAAACCACTGACCCCAAAAAATATAAAAATTTGGACTTTTCATATTCTCAACACATATAACTCATGTACCAAAAACCACTGAAATCCAAAGACAGCAAAGTCCAAGAATGTTCTTTTGATGGGTGATTTGACATGTAATGGTCCTACAGACCCAAAGTCATTAGTGACTTGATTTCGTAAAGAATACTCCGTATTCGAGGTTTAATAAATGTGAAGGAAGATCATCCAATGACTTTTTAAGTATTGTTGTTCAAAACTTTTGGGACCTAATTTTGTATTACTCTCATTTCAATTGTTTTCTATATATCTTTTTTATATGTGGTTACAAACTTATGCTATTGTAAATATCGGCTTCTACAGAAATAAGTACGGTACGTCATTACAAAAGTATTACATCTTATGTAAATTAAAATAATATTTACAACTACATAAAATATTATGATTAATATCGTATGTTAACACCTCTTATCGTAATATAACATTAATGCAATCGAACGGAATTCTAATTTCTTTGAATTCGAAATTAATTTGAGTAGGGTGTGTGTGAGTATCTGAAATTTTTAGCAAAAAAATTGGGAAATAAAACTTCCGTCCCGAACTCGATTTTCTGGAAATCGGAAAGTTTGAAGTTTGGGAATTCCAAATCATTGTGGGATTGCCGACGGCTCGGGAATCCTCGGGATCCCAAGATGGCCGAAGGGTTAGCGCGCTCGCTATCTGTGCGTGTGGTCACAGGTTCAAGTCCCTCTGGAGCCAATGGAATGGAGTGGTTCGGAGCCTACTTTACCATAAATTATAGGTCCCCTCCTTAGGAGCTCACCTGCTCGTTTAGACGTTTAGCCCCCGAAATGACTTATAGACAGACTTTCGGGAAATTAAATAACTAGAAATTGTCTTAATTCAGCAAGCGTAGGCTGTGCTTAAAGGTTCAGCCATATAGCTGTTCTGTTACATAAACCTTGTAAAAATAATAAATAATAAAATAAAAGCAATGCAAGATGAAATTTCAAAAAACAGAAAACAACACTTCCGATCATACAGTAAACTAACTAACTAACTCTATGGCTTATGGAACTCGCAAGTTCATCGCCGCAGTAACAAATGTTCGTTATTGGATTCTATCCTGGGCAGTATCAAGCCAGTTTTCATCACGAACACCTACTTCTCGAAGATCCCTTCTAATATTGTCCTCTCAACGACGTCTCGGTCTTCCCCATGGCCCCTTTCCATCCGGCCTTCCAACCAGGATAGAATATAATCTTCGTTCCCCCCCCCCCATCCGAGCTACATGGCCTGCCCACCTTTGTGGTCGCGATTTCATTATTTTTTACAACATCTGGTGAATCGTACAGTCCGTGGAGTTCTTCATTATGCAGTCTCTTCCACTCTCCAGTCATCTCGTCCTGTTTCGGTCCGTATACAGTAAAAGTAACAAAAATGCAAAATTCAATTCCAAGATTACATACTACAAGAATGATAATAAATCACAGCCATATTCAATCCACTAGTGGATGAGGCCTCTCCCCGAAGGGAGGAGTTGGTCTACTGTTCCCATGCTGACCAGATGGGTTGGGAGAGGAGAGCCGAAGCTCTCACTGTGATCGTCACTGTATTTTATTCACTACAAGAATAAAAAGTAATAAATGTAAATACGTATATAATGAATAAAGAAGATAGTGGAGTATATACATGCAAGAGAAAATAATCTAGATATAACGTAAAACTAAAAATCTGCACATAGAATTGAATTTACGCAAATAACACTTATTATAAAAAAAACGACACTGTACAAAGTTGGTAAACTGATGCAATGTTTAATATAACTTACATTAATTAACAATAGAAAGTGGATACAAAGAACATAGTTACATATGATAATGAATACTAGTCATGTGTGGTCAGGGATGTACCTAGAAGTTGGTTTTGGAGGGGTACTTGGCCTTCGAAAGAGTGCCAAAAGTTTGTCTGAGTATGAAATGTACACAGCAAATAAATCGCTGTGTTGGTTCAACACGTTACTGTATCCCAGGGTGACCACCAATTTTTTTTTTGTGTTAACACATATTGTTGATTTTGGTGAATCAGCACGATGTATATGCTGTCATTGTTGATTCAACACAATGGAAGATCACACGCTGAAAATTTTCCAAAACATTCCTTGGAAAAAGCTAGGCTAAGATTGGAAATTTCCAGTAACGTAGTTAATAAGATCCAACCACCATTCAGTTTTCAGGAAGCAAGAGAAAAAGATGAAGCCTGAAGCGTGATTTGGACACGGGTTGCTCAAATAGAAGTCCAGCGTCTTACCGACAAGTTTAAACTGCCAGATAAAGAAAAAAAACTAGATCCAAACAGAAAAGATGATCAGAAATAAGTTGCTCGAATCCCGAAAACTGAAACTAAGTTACTCCTATGACTTAAGTAATATTTTAAAACTTTTTTATTTGTCAATTAGGAATTAGAATCCACATTCATTGAGAATATGTTCCATTTCTATGAATACAAGCGATGAAAAATTACGGCAGCCAAAAAAAAAAAAAATAACCAGTGATATGTGTTGTTATTACGATAGAAAGCCTGTTTACCTTTGTGCGCATGTGCACCAATAACAATGAAACTGAAAACAGAGACCTTTCAATAGGATGCAATAAATTATTCTGTGATTTTCGGGGATTACTGTTGATAACTGCAAATCCTGACATTTCTCTTAAACATTATGGTATATACGAAGGAACTTTTCTAAACTTTTTAACAATACAGTGTTAAATCAGATTGTGAAAATGACCAAAATGGATATTATAACAATACGGCCTTGAATCTATCTTGAATAAAGAAAAACACAGCTTTCTGATAAGGCAGATATATTTTAATAATAAAAAGAAATTAAATGTAAAGTTTCGGAAGTATATTACCTTTTTCAGACTTTACAACTAAAAATAAAATTACTAAAGCAACCACGACAAGAAGAAAGGAGTTTACCTTATACTTTCCACCAATCAGGGGTCAGTACTAATTAAAAATCCACTTTTCTTCCCCTAGCGCTGACCTCACCTTGGGCGAGCGCACCTACAATTTACCTGCCAAATTTGATGAGCCAAGAGATCATAAAGCTGGCAATTCCTTTGTTAAATAATTTCGCACAAAATAGAGTCCCTCTCTATACCGACTTAAAAGATTTTTTTAAAAAAAGTACAGAATAACTTGTGTGCTCAAAATTCAATAAATAGGTTTATAAAGTTCATAACCTTCCAACAATATAAAAAATAAATTATAAATAATAAACGAATCTATCAAAATAAATAAATTAAAGTTTTAAAATTAAATGAATAAATAAAAATTAACGCTATCAAAGTAACTACAAGAACTGGAGAGAGAAATGGAAGAAAACAGTGTGTTGCATTTCTTAGATATGAAAATAACGAGAACAGAGGAAGGCAACTTGATTTCTTTCTTAAAATGCTGCTAATACAACTCTTTTTCACATTTTGAATTTTTAGTTGCATACGTTTCTCAAAAATTCTAAGTGTGCTACTTAAAATTCCACACGAATTTTCAACTATTGGTCTTGTTCTGTCAAGACGATAGTTAAAAATTTCGTTGGTTAATTGTTAAATCCCTCCTAGAAAGTGGTTTCATTAAAATGAGTGTTAGGGGAACGCATTGTCTGTAATAAAATACAAAAGAAAATTTATACTGTTCCCTGAAAGTTGCTTCTCTGATGGTATATTGAGTATGTTATTTTTAATAGCTCATTTTAATGAGTAGAGGACAAACACACCACCATCTGATATTATACCATTATAACCTAGATTGACGTAAGGATGCTTTCCATCCAGAGCACCAATGAAGGTTGGAAGATTACACCTTTCAGAAAACTCTTCTTCCACTTTGTTGGAAGAATTGTCCCTTCGTATCTGGATTGAAAGAAATGCGTTCATTTATAATGATATAATAAGCCTTCTACATTAAAGATATCTTGATTATGTAAGATAGTTATCAAGCTATGGAACTATCCTTAATGCGCTATAGCATAAATAATAATAATAATAATGGTAACAAGTACATTAATCCATGGTACTCATAAAATCTCAGGTGCTACACAGAAAAAGGTTACTTCAGTTTCAACCATTAGATAATATAATTATTATCTAATGAAAGTGTACGTGGCGACAAAAAAATCATACGCTTAACTTCAACATGGTACACCATTCTCGTTGTCATTGTATCGTCTAACAGAATGGCGATTAAAAGCACAACAAGTTTCGCCAAATGATGCATTGGCTTCCTCAGGTAAAACAAATGGTAGGTTAAAAAGTTGAGGGAAAAAGTTTTCGTTGCAAATGAAATTAAATATGGTGGTCCTGGACGGAAACAAGGTAGATGCAATGTTGCCACAGTGTGCTCAAAAATGGAATGCTATTACCAGATACTAAAACAGAAGGACTTCGATAAACAACTGTGTGTTCGGTTATGTATGGAAAGTTACGTGTATAATTATGTTTATTATTTTAAAAATTGTTGAAATAAATCAATAAATATTATTTTAATTGTATTATTTTATTTATTATGTGAAATCACGATTTATTTAACATACTAAATTTAGTGCTGGTTGGTTTTTGTGAATAAGAATGCTTTCGTAAACAATTCGCTCTTTATGTGAATCTGATTTAAACAATATTTTGGCATCGGCTATTTCATGTGTGGTAGTTTCCAGGTGTTGGGAGAGGCCCAGATGTGGGAAATACATTCTATTTGGCATCTCTAGTGTGTTCCGCGACCCTCGTGTTAAGGTTCCGTTTGGTCATTTCGATGTACGTGTCATTGTACTGGCAAGAGATCTGGTAAACTCCACAACCTGTGTTCCTTGCAACATAGTAACTTTTAAGCTGGATGAAATTTATTTTTGACAAAAACTGTTTTTAGTCTATTGATAACAGGTTGGCACAAAGGCAAACCTATCTATGTTTTATTTTCTTTTTCCTCTTCACTTTTCGTTTTCCTCTTATAGTGTGTCGATTGTGCGCGCTGGTACCATGTAAACACTGTGAGTGTGTTTTGGTGTCCTATCCGTATTATGTACTCTACTTCTGTGTTTAAATTCTTTTTTCGTTGTACAAAGGGTGAAGGCACGTATGAAGA
The DNA here is from genome assembly GCA_022664845.1 of Lepisma saccharinum. Lineage (NCBI taxonomy): Eukaryota > Metazoa > Arthropoda > Insecta > Zygentoma > Lepismatidae > Lepisma > Lepisma saccharinum. The sequence goes on from JAGDQP010055372.1 coordinate 12,242, forward strand.
AATTAAGCCAAATATTATATTTCAATTGGTGCAGGGTGACCTGATTTTAGCATGTATATATTGTTCTCCTGCAGTAGGTTTGCGATATACTATAGTTTGAAATATATCCACATGCTGCAGGTTCACAGCTCGTGAGATACCGTCCTTGGAGTCTGCAGTCCCTTCCTTCATGCTGTCCTGTAATATTATCTTGTGTTCTTGCTGCAAACAAAGCCTTTGCTAGACATCACAATGTAATTACACAGATTAGAAAGTTCTCTTCGAGTCAGAATGATGAAGACTTTATTGCAAATCTTTAATAGTATGTATTATTATACAACGAATTAACAGTGCAGTGCAGTTGTTGTTTTCATATTTGACAACGCAACAAAATGGTGTTTTATAACAATAGCTCCTTTCAAATATAGTGAATTCTCAGACGATATATCTATCAGTGAATGTACAACAACAATTTTCTTTCTATGCGACAGGGTACATCGATAATTTCAGGTTTATTCCTCAAACAAATAAAAAGCTTTAATACATTAATAATCGTGTAACGCACTGGTATTAAAATCGTATGCCCATATAAGACAAAATAATAATCTAAACACCACAACTATCAGATTATAATGCGTACGAATAATCACTCAACTTGTATCGGTAAGTATCTTCAGTAATTTTCAATCTTTGGTAAGGATTATTTGTTATATCTCAGTCTTTTCAGAATATATTGCTTTATTATTTCTCGCTCTTATCTAAATATTCTGCTTTATTATTTCTTATTCTTATCTAAATATTCTTCTTTATTATTTCTCATTCTTATCTAAATATTCTGCTTTATTATTTCTCATTCTTATCTAAATATTCTGCTTTATTATTTCTCATTCTTATCTAAATATTCTGCTTTATTATTTCTCATTCTTATCTAAAT
>JAGDQP010055373.1:0-13153 GCA_022664845.1 Lepisma saccharinum
CTTGAGCGGGACAACACTTGACACGAATCACCAAATGCTGACCAGGAGTGTCACACTTCAACAGACTAAAATCAATGATCGATCCATAGAGTTAGGAATATAAATAGAGGGAACCTTAGGTTGTTTTGTTGGAGAGGGGAATGAAGCCAAGAAACGGCAGGGACGAGGCATTTCGGCCACATTAACTGGCCCCATATTTAGAGACCCTCTTTTCCGAGTATTGCCTCTCTGAGGTGCACTCATCCTCCTATCGAAAAAGGCAATCCTCACAGTACTCGGTACAGAGGGACTCTAATGAGGCCACACAAGATGGCTGTCGATGAACCGTAATTTGGCTTCATGTGACGTCATGTATGTTCTCTCTATTTTCTTCCTAAGTCTATGGATCGATAGTAACACAAAACAAGGGTAAATAAACGTCAGAATTTAGTCTGTAAATTCATTAAGATTTAATATAAAATCCAAGACTCTGTCATATACAATTCATACAACGACTACCACATTTGTTTGCCTAATACATCATTTTCTTAATTTAAAAATTGCAAATTATCAATGAAAATTATTATTAAATATATTTTCTTTTAAACCTCGTTCATTCAACAATATACTTATTAAAATATTCATAATGAAAATTACATCCATTATTGTTTCAAATCCATGGCTATCCAACAATAATGCCATCTTTTCTTCCATTTTCCTAAATAAATTTCTTTCATTTTGCCAATAATGTGGACTATCTATTTATATTGTTATTATAATAAATTTAATTTAAACACATTTTGAATCTCAATTAAATCTCACAAAAGAAATTAACAACTCGTATTCCAAACGTGTAATACGTCCATATCATAAATGCCCCCGTACTTGTACAAAGAAAACGAACTTTGTAACTTAACAAAGGAGGTTTTTTTTTACATTGTATTATTTTTTTCATATTGTATTCATTTTTTCTTGTTTTAGTTTTTTATTTTTAACAATATAACTCAAAACATATTTCATAAATTAACCTCACCAACAACATCATTCATTCTAATTATTTCAACATAACATTAATATCATCAATTCATCATAATAATCATCAAATTAATCATAATTAATCCATCGCAACATCATCAGCATAATCATCATCAAAATATCCAAATTCATCAAATCATTTTACCATAACATTATCAAATCAAAAGTATTCGGTCTATCTTTAAAACTGATTATAACATAACCAAATATGTCATCTCATTCTGCCGTCCTTTACTCAACAATTATGCGTTTGTCCATGATAACTTTTATCTTCCTTTTCTTTTGGTTTTGAATCAAACAAATCCAATCATCATCCAAGTTTAAAAGTTTACCATCTGATCTAGAATGTATGTCATAGATATGTTCATACTTATCAAAATTCAATTGGTATTTATTTATTATATTACATGCTTGTATGCATATCTTTTCAGCCTTTTCATATTTCTTCTCTTCGAAATAACCTCAAGCTTTATCATAAAGATTTCGTAATTGCTGATTATTTTTTTTTTTGTCTTAGACCTTATCATTTCTTTTGCAGATTCCTCTTTTACCTTCTTAACTCCTTCTCGTTGAAATTTGTCGAGATGAACTCCTTGCTCTAGATTCACTTCCTTTTAACTTACTGATGTTATCTCTTCCGATTTACTAACCATACCTTCTGATTCCTCATTCAATATTCTACTGATTGTCATATCTTCTGTTGAACTTCTATCTTGTTTATTACCAATCTCTGCAGTAAAATCCATTTGATCCTCAGGATTTTGTATCTTTTCATCTAATCCACCTTTAGTCACATCAGCTGGAAATACTGAACAAATATATTCCTTATTTCCGGTCTCATCAATACATGTTGTAATTCACTGGTTGAACTTGAAACTTTTGACACGGTCTCGCCTTCAGAATATCCAATCATCACATCTTTGTCTCTTTGAATAACATTCTTGAGACTACCTAGCTTGTTACTACATTGTTCTCTAATTATCTTTTTTATATTCCTAGTTGTGAAAAGGACTTGGGGCAATGATCCTTTAGCTTATCCTTAATATACAACGGTAACAGCTTATAATTGAACCAGTTAACTGTTCTTTGTATGGGATCAATCTCTTTCAAATCACAGGACATCTTTTGTACTTCACGTGAGAAATTCTTAATCTTATACAATTTTATCATAACTCTTCGATAATCCTTTATTCGTTTGTTTCTTATACTCTCAGTTTCTTAATTCGATTCGCCTTCCCTAGGTAGTTTACCTTAACATTTTATTGTTATCTACTTCCTTTCTTGTCTTATCCCGATCTATTTTATTTTGATCGATAGACTTATTAGTCTCAATATATTCCTGCATCTCCTTAATGACATTAGAGTTCTAGCTTACCTTCATTTTAATCTCGTCAATATTCTCAGCTACCTTCCGCTGTAAATCTGCTCTTACATCTGAATATTTAGTCTCAAGTAGTACCACTCTATGGCTTAATTCCTTAAATTCAACTTGTACATCCTCAACTTTCTGTACTAATGGCGTAACCTGATTATTTAGTATCTTTGATTCATCTCACAAGTTTGTAACATCATCTATGCAACCTTTTACTGACATATCATGTTCTCCTACACGACTTAACAATAATTTCTCTAGCTTTACGATTACGCATAGCAACTTATCATTGACTTCCTCAGATAACAGTTTATGAAATGCTTCGCGCTCTTTATCATGATTATCCAAGATCTGTCCTGCTTGACTCGTAACCCTGGCGTATGTATTGATTACTTCACGTATTTGTACTTTGCTATTTTTTTTACTAGTTCATTCTGTTCGTTTACAATACTCAATATTTCCTTCCTATCCGCCAGAATTTCGTTTTGTGTAGTCGTCAGAGAATTCAAATTATTATTTATTTCAGCTATAGTTTTTTCCATGAGCACGTTGATCTTCAAGTATGGTATTATAGTCACGACTATAATTTGTCATAAACACCATTTCAGTTTCTACTGAAGGTTCCACGGACCTTCTCTCCACCTTTTCTCCTATTCTTTCTACTTGCGACTTTCTTTCCATGTTATAGGTTTCTTCTTTTACTCCTACTTCCTTCTTCTTGATTTCGCTTGATTTCTTCTTTCTCTTTACGTTTTGATAAATTACAATTGTTTGTTGTAACTTATTTGTATTATCACCAATAGTTTTCATTATATTTGTAGTCTTCATTTTATCGAAGCATATACGATCATTCACTCCAGTATGTTCAATTTCTGATCTCTGGGAAACTACATCTACTTTCGGTCCTGATTCATGTAGATTGTCCTTTCTTCCATGTTGATTAAGATAGTTCATCTCCTTCTGCTTACCAATATTTTTCTTTTCAATCATACCAGCTTTATCGTTCACTCCACTTTCCGTATGTTCAGTTCCTTGTCCTCCCTCTTGTTTTGTATGGGTTGTCACCTGACATTTGTACCTGAAGAATTTCAAATTCTTCTTGCTCATCAACCTTCTCCTTGTCGTTCAAATATCAACTCCAACACGTTGCGACGCCATTTTATAATGGAAAAGAAAATATCGGAGTGAATAATTTCTCTCGTAAATATGTGTATTCTTGCCCGTAGACTCTATCTCAGTTGCATTTCTGCTCCGTGAGTAACTTCAAGCGATTACATCTTTGAAGATCAAGATGCCTCTTAAGATAACTCAGGTCTTTACTGCCTTGAGCGGGACGACACTTGACACGAATCACCAAATGCTGGCCAGGAGTGTCACACTTCAACAGACTAAAATCAATGATCGATCGTAACACAAAACAAGGGTAAATAAACGTCAGAATTTAATATGTAAATTCATTAAAATTTAATATAAAATCCAAGACTCTGTCATATACAGTTCATACAACGACTACCACATTTGTTTGCCTAATACATCATTTTCCTAATCTTAAAATTGAAAATTATCAATGAAAATTATTATTAAATATATTTTCTTTTAAATCTCGTTCATTCAACAATATACTTATTAAAATATTCAGAATGAAAATTACATCCATTATTGTTTCAAATCCATGGCTATTCAACAATAATGCCATCTTTTCTTCCATTTTCCTAAATAAATTTCTTTCATTTTGCCAATAATGTGGACTATCTATTTATATTGTTAATAAATTAAGTTTAAACATATTTTGAATCTCAATTGAATCTCGCGAAAGAAATTAACAACTTGTATTTCAAACGTGTAATACTTCCATATCAAGTGGTTCGCGTATCCTCAAATCGTGCAACGTTAATTTAAGTCATTTCCTGACGTAGAATAATGACATTTTGCACATCGACGTAAATCGGGTGACCCATTATTACTTTAATATATTTCTATATATTCTTATAGTTTAAAAGAATATTTTAATATTTTTTATTATTATTTTAATTCTCCATCCTAAAATAAATACTAGCCTGCAACGATATTGCATTTGACTGATTGGAGAACACTTTAGGATTTTGGTCACAAAACGTTTGCTTGAAAAAAAGTATCCCGAAGTCCGAAAAAGCTCGAAAATTTTTTTTACAAAACTTTTTAGATATATACTTTTTTTATTCGTACTAAAACGTAAAAAAATAATTTTGTTTATGCATGACTAAAAAGAAAAGCATGAGACGCAAGAATTCAAGAATTTATAAAGTGACTGTATGACAGCGCGCCCCATGCTTTTCTTTTAGTCATGCATAAACAAAATTATTTTTTAGAACGAATTTATTAAGAAAATTATGTCTTAAAAAGTTTATTATTATTATTATTTTTCAAAGACATTTTAAATTGTGCTTAGAACTACAAAAATTTACTTCCATGAATTTAGAAGATATCAATGAATATTAATTTAAATTTGTACACATAATGAAAACTCTCCACGCGCAAATATTTTGACCTATTTCGTCTCTCGATTTAAAATAATGCATAATGTGCACGTTAGAATCTACAGTATAGATAGCAGGTTATCTGAAAAATTCAGAAGGTCCCACTGGTCACGCTAGTTGAAACAATCGCGAAAGCAATTAGCACAAAAGGTTCAGGTTTGAAAATTCTAGTTTAGAAAAAAATAATCTGGGTTAAAATCGTCGTATAATTATGTTGTTAAACTTTATATTTCTTAACATGCGAAGGTGTCCTTGTGGAAGCTTATATAATTAACAATACTGTCAGTAAGCTGTTGAACTGGCCATCAGGAAGCTCAACCTGGTTAAAAACAAAAGAGAATATTGCTAACCAAGCACCTGAAAGAAACGGGTCTTTCTGCCATTTTTATGAGCAGTGAATTCAACATATATTTTTGGTTATTGACTTTGGTTATTGGTTTTGAGATTCGATTTTGGTTATGGAATTAGATTTTTTTCATTTCTACGAAATTAAGCCATCAAAGATGGTGGCAACAAACATTTGGCCAACATTCAGCTATGGTAACGATAAGAACAGTGGCGAATACTGGGGATAGGCAAGGTAAACAGTGTCTAGCCATTTTTAAAAAAGTAAATTTATTTAGTTATTTTGTTTTCATTGTAAAGTACTTTGATTTGATATTTTTCAGGGAAAAGTATAGCTACTTCGTACTACTCCTGTCTAGCCAGTTAATGGGAACATTTTGTATTATGTTCTTTTATTTATTTGTTTTCGTTCTACATTATGTCTACCCGTTTGTTTATCCCACGCTTCGTCACTGGGTAAGAAACCGCTTTTCTCAATCTGTCATGTGTGAAATTGACATTGGAACTGCTCGGTATTTTTGCAAGATTGCTTGCCGATAACTGCAAAAACTTACATGCTTTCTGTGAAACATTACGGAATATATTAAGGAGATTTTCCAAATTTTTAAAAGTGTAGATAACAACGTTTCTTATTAAAATGCTTTGAGCCCTTTAGTTCAAATTTGGCTGCAATGCAAACTGCGTGTAATCATGAAAAAGTGGTTATAATCAATCGGCAGAATACCGTCAAAGACACTTGATCTAGGCTCTTCATTCGAATACATTAAATATAATGAAAATTCTAGAGCTCCACGATAAAGCTAAAAGAAGCGAGAATAGCTATCACACGTTAGAACAGAAATAATAAACTCACACGAGTGACTATCCAATTCCAGAGAAAGCTTAGCCAGGACACAGGTCTATTCTTAATGTTCGAATTACTGCTGACTAGACTTATTGAATCTGGAGGGATCCGCCGCATGGCGTAAAAGATAATCTACGATCAGCTCCGCCAACTTAGAGTCAGCAATCAGGACGTCGATTCCTGTATATTTCAGACTGTTACGCGAGGCGTGGAGCCCGGTCCTTCCACTCACACCTCCTAACAGATCCTCCAATTTAAGGATGTCACCTCTACTTCTGTTGTCTCATTGGCGAATGTAGTGGATCAAACTCTAATGTTTGTGTGTATATGCGGCTACTTCCATTTCAATTCATCCAGGCATATACGTATATACAAGATAAAGAGACCCATAATTTTTAATTTCCCGAAAAAAGATCTGTGAAGAGTTACAGGTTCTCAAGATATTTGGCAAGTTCATCTACTGGCAGCAAACATGAAAATAAATGAAAATATATAATATTTGTCTCATGTTGTATTTTATCGTATGTAAAAAGAAGTACTGCTGAGTGGCTACATTCCCAAGAAATTAATTGCAATGTTGTCAAATTTAATCCGAAATTTCCGACTTTTTATAATTTTTAACTCGGGTCCTATTAGACATATTGAGATACGATTTTTTTTACATATGATAGATCGATTTTTTGCATATGGTCCTTTGCTCGTACATACACAGGCTCTGCGGCTCAAAAACTATCTGCACTTTCCGGGAAAGAAAAGAATTGTACAGTCCAGGGATGTCGCCCTCCCACGATCCTGCCTTCGCGAGAATTACTTATCACTTTACCTCTGGGTTAGCGCAGGAGCAATAAGATATAGCAACACGTGACTTGCAATAATTGATTAATAACAGAAACAGCAGCTAACCTACAATGTAATTATTATGATATCACTCCTAGAAAATTTAATGAACTCCCCTTTTTTTTTAATTTTCGTGTATGCAATCCCGCCAAACAAATATTTTACCTAACGGATTCTCTAATTCAACTATCCTGGAAATAGAGCAGGGTTCCAACAAAGACATTTACGAGAGTACTCAAAGATACACTCTTAAGATACTTGCTGCATGAATTAATTATCATAAAAATACTGCTTATACTTCAGAGTGCCTTGGATCAGATTAACAGCAAATCAAAAACAGATGTCAGACATAGACTATTATCTGTTTTTTTTATCTTGATTTCTCTGTAAGCGAAGCCTTGAAGAAGTATTCAGCTCATTTAAGTATAGCTCTGATCGTTTCTTGAACCACCCAAATTCCAAATCAAACGCGCCCCCCAACCCGGCGCAACGGCAATAGTCCCACTAAGTTCAATTCGTCTATCCAGATACCGACTAAAGGTGTCTGGCCAAGTAGAGAAACGACAATAGTTTCTCTCCTATCCTATAACCAAAGACGGCAATAGTCTTTGGGAGCCTAATTGAATGTTACTTTCTTTCACCACTCTCGCAGACTGTCTACACCAAACTGGTGATCACCCTGGTCACACTACACACCTGGGCCTACTAGAAGTAATTTGATATGCGCAGCCTGTGATAAGGTATCAAACATTTCTTTCACGAAAGCTAAGTAACAAAATTAAATTAAATCATCTCTATTTTCCTCTCTGTTTGTTATGTCTCACTGGGACACTGGGTTGACAACAAAATTTCTCCTACCCTGCAGAAAGTCTGCAATAGATTTTCTGTGCTAACTTTAAAATATCAAAAAAGCAAAGCACAATCCCAGTCGGCAATAAACCGGGAAGGTTCCGCAACTCTTAACAAGTTACTTTATGATTCTTATAGAAATCCTCCCATTTATTTCACAGTTTATATAATTCGCTTTATATAATTGGAGAGATTCAATTTAGACTACTCCCGCAACAGATCTTCGACAGTAGAAGACCGTGCAACAAAACTTTGAGGGCCACTTGGGTATATCGGTTTCAAGAGTTTGCAAATGCACTTTCCAGACGGCAGTAGTCGTGAAAGTGAACCAAACCTTAAGATTCAAGTTCAATTTAAACAGATTAGAATCTACCCAGTTTCCGATTCATCTCAAATAAATTTACTCAGAGCAGTTCAGTAAGCCAAGAAATAATAATAAAAAAAATCGCTGTACACCAATCATGTAACCGAGGTTAAAAAAAAATAAGAACTTAAAATTTGCAATATTCAAAATACGAATGATATTTCGGGGTTTTGATCAAGTGAACTCCCACTCCATATGTACAGCTACTTAAGCTACCTGACTGCATCTCGTTGGTCTCCAGCTGTACCGTTGCCCGCCGCTGGCAACGATGGGTACGTCTTCCACGACAGTGGACGATTCGTCTCTCCGCCCCTTGAGTTATATACGCTTATATATCGAGGCCAATATCCTCCCTCCTACCTACAATTTCAAATTGGAAAGCTAGCCCCCCCTCCCCCCTGGTTTCCCTCAGTGACAAGTCATGGGAGAGGGAAAAGCTATGACCTGCCGCTATACTCTACCATAGGGGAAAAAAGTTACGGTACTCAACAAGAAATTAGTACCGTAAGTTATACAGTGGTGGGCTACTTTCAAAAGGGGCTGCTTCTTTAATGGCTATGCTGCAAAATATCTCAAAATAAAATAGATATCCAAATATTCATAATATAAGCAACACAACATGAGTACATAATATTTACATAATTAATTATAAGTATTGATAATTTCCCCGGCCGGGTTTGGTATACGTTAACATTTACATTAATATTGTACATTTAATTATCACACATAATCAGTAAATATGAATCATGAATAATTATTTACACTAATTTCTAGTTTGGTTTTCGAATAATAAGCAGTTAGAAAATCCATTTTCTAACAGATATTACCGAGTTCTATGAGGATATTATTTTAGTTTTCACCTAAAGCGAGTAGTTTGGGCCCTTTGGATAAAGAGGAACTAACACTGAAAGGTTTGTATCAACTATTGAAAATAGTTTACGTGGATGATGTAGATTTAATGATGACGCGGGGACGATATAGATGCACTACAAAGTACCACCAATGTCTTAGTAGAAGCTTGCGATGAGATATGTCTACAGGTAAGCCTATAGAAAACACAATACATGATAACTGATAACAAGCCGAAACACTGTGAGAATGAAGGAAATAGATATATAACAGTTAAGAGAGAGAACATTGAGAAAGTAAACAAATGTAAATACTTGGGAGTATATGTAACAAGAAAAAACGAGGTCACGGAAGAAATAGAAAGTCATTTAGTATCGGGGAAACGCATGTTTCTATTCAGTTCAAAAACTCCTAACCTTGTGTTGTCATCAATAGTTGTGCATTGGGACCAAATATGGCTGTCCTAAAACAATATTTAACCGGGCCCTTGGACCCCTACAGGGTCCAATTGCTTTTGCAAAACATGGAATAAAAATATTTTACCTGGTTCCACATTTTGGGATTCGAGTAGTTATGAAAAGTTGTGCATTGGTTCGAAATTTAGCCATGTCAAATGTGGGCCCTTCTTGACCGTCCAGCGTTTTTGGCAGTTTTCAAACTAAAAATTTTTGCGGGCTCCGGGGACCGGCTAGATATTTTATGATCTGGCTGTGTTTCGGCGAACAAACAAACGTAACATTGTACAACTTTTGCACGCTACTCAAACTCAAATTTCAAAAAAGAAAAAATCGTCCGTTTTGGGTTCCCCCGAAAAAAAAATGTTTAAAATGTTGTGTTTGAGTACCGTGCAAAAGAATGTTATATTATGTTTGGTCGCCCCAAACACATCCGGATCAAAAAATATTTACCCGGGCCCGGGGGTCCGAGAAAATTATAATTTTGAAAATGGCCGATTTTTAAAATTTATTATAACTATTTAGAAATTTCAGTTTGAGTAGCGTGCAAAAGTTGTAGAATGTTATGTTTGTTCGCCGAAACACAGCCAGATCAAAAAATATCTAGCCGGTCCCAGAAGCCCGCAAAAAAATTTAGTTAGAAATCGGCCAAAAACGCTTGATGGCCAAGAAGGGCTACATTTAACATGGCTAAATTTCGTACCAATGCACAACTTTTCGTAACTACTCGAACCCTAAAATGTGGAAACTGGTATCATATTTTTATTTCTTGCAAAAAACGAGTGGACCCTTTAGGGGTCCAGGGGCCCGGTTAAATATTGCTTTAGGACGGTCATATTTGGCATGGCTTTATTTGGTACCAATGCACAACTTTTGATGACAACTCGAACCCCCAATATCCAAATAAAAAAAAGAAATCGTCCCATCCTAGTGGGCAGGCCATGTAGCTCGAATGGGGAGAAACGAAAATTATTATATTCCGTCGTTGTTGGTAAGCCGAAGGGAAAGTGCGAGACCTTTGGGAAGACCGAGACGACGTTAGGGAGAATAATATTAGAAGGTATCTTCGAGCAGTAGGTGTTTGTGATGAAAATTGGCTTGATGTTGCCCAAGATAGAATCCTATGGAGACAGTTTGTTACTGCAACGATCAACTTGCGAGTTCCGTAAGCCATAGAGGAAGGAAGGAAGTAAGAGTTTTGCTACGCCATGATTGTCCCTCTCCACAGACACTCATTCATTGTTAAAGAAAGGCGAATTTGAATTCTTTCTCGTAAAAAAAATAATCAGATTTATGTAAGAAATTATAAGCTATTCGGGAGATCTGTTCTTGTGTTAAGTGAACAGTTGTCATTTCTGACAATATTGTTGTTTGGTAATAGGTAATTTTAACGGTCGAGGCCACTTTCTATGGTGGCATGAATTTTTATTTTTATGGCATAGTTTCCTACATCGTAAAACAGCATACAACAGTAAATCATGGAACAATAACACTAAAAATTTATTTTATGTGTAAGATGTCTGACTTTATATTTATGTACTAATAATTGCTTTACTTTTATTCCTCAATTAAAAAAAATCTTAACTATCAAATCACACGATTTGGGGATCTTACTCTATACAAGATGGATCGTTCACCACTGGTGTTTAGGGTCGTCGATTCGATCCTTGCTCATACCGTGTGGGTTTTGTGATGAACAAACACCGTGTGCGTAGGTTTTATCGAGGTTCTTCGGTTTCCTCCCACTTTCTTCATCCCACCAATTCTCCCCATCCATACGATCTGAGTCAAAGTTGACTTAAAAAATGACATTCAAATTTAAAGATAGATAGTTAGATAGGTCAATTTCTACATTTCTTCACGAAATATATTACTTACCTTAAAGATTTAAGTAAAGAAGAGGAATAGAGTGATGTGTAGTAATTGGAGACACCGTACTAATTGGTGTGTTGAACATGGACTCGAGCCAAAGTGTTAATAAGATAAGAAGAAGAAACCTTAGAATGGTTTGCAAAGCGAAACGTGTTAATCTGGACCATCGAAAGCAAAACCAAAAGAAGAAGAAGAAGAAGAAGAAAACAACTAAATGATCAATATTACGTGTGTTGCAAAGTGAAAGTTCGAGTGTGGCTATGTTATTTCTTATATCTCAAACGACTGAGATTTTAGGCTCTTTGCATGAAAGGTAGACCTACTCCGTCTAATTTGGTGTCCAGATTCATGTTTTTCGTTCAAAATGAGTTCGTTTTTGCGCTCGAATTAGCTTGATCTCCATACGAATCCTATACATGAATCGAATACATGGGATTTCGGGGGGGGGCATGAATTGTATGTAGGGTTAGTGTGGGCAGAATTTCTTTCTAGCCCAATCTAGTCAATTTAAAGCACGAACCTTACAGTACAGTTACGTGCCTACCCATAGAGTTAGGTATAAAATAGAGATAGCTTGAGGCTGTTATCTGGACAAGGGGAATGAAGCCAAGAGACAGAAGGGATGCGGCATTTCCACCAAATTGACTGGCTCCATATTTAGAATCCCTCTATACAGAGTATTACCTTCTCATTCGTTCTTATGGGAAGAGAAAGTTATTCATAAACAACTCGCATGTCAAATGAAACCTCCAAATTCGCTATCGTTGTTCGAAAAGACAGCTGTTTGGGAGAGAATTTACAATTGTAAAATGCTTGAACATGTCCTAGATGTGCTGTACTGGACATTGTAGTCACACGACAGAAATGTGCGTTTCTAAAAGGTCACCGGATGGCCCACAGTACTTGGTATAGAGGGACTCTAAGGGGCATACAATAATGACTGCCGCTGTACCGTAAATTTGGTTTCATGTGACGTCATGAAAGCACTCTCTATACTATTCCTATTTCTATGCGTTAACCTAACGTTTGTAGAACTAACTATAGATTGTCTCGGACGTGACGTTATTGATTCAACCAAGGATGTTAGATGATATAACATGATTGAAAAACCTGCTTTTTAATCATATGTTTTATATTGTCCTCTACATATAAGACTTTGACGACTTCCAAGGTGCAGTAAATATGTACCGGTACTTAAGTGGATGATTAATAAATAGAAATAGAAAAAAAAACAAATTTGGTGCGGATTGATCCAACGTTATTGGTGCGACTTTAGTTTGTCAATTGTTATTTTAGGATTTTTATGTTAAGGTTTGCTACAGTGAGAGAGAGACTAGGCGCGCGCGCAAAAAAGTGATTACAAAGGGACAGTGCAAGTAAGACAGACATTGTTAAGTGTTTAACTATTTTCAGTGTTTTCACAACAGCAGTGGGCTGTTCAATAACAAACTTTGGTCAGAATCAGTATATCATATTTATCATTACTGTATAAACTATTATGTAAGTGTTGTGTATCATTAAATATGTTGCAGTCAAGTAATGTTTTGTTCTACAACATTCCTGCAGACAGTAAGTAACAGTATAAGCATCTACTCATCTTAGTGATTGAACCAGCACTCCAACAGCATACCAGAGTTATTTATGTAAATGGTCCTCCGCAATTTTAAAATCAATCTACATTATAACACATTATCGAAGCAACAAGAAATATTAAATTTTCAAAGTGGTTTGCAACACTGATAACTGCGGCGACCCGGAGTACCTCTATGATTTGTCCCAGTACCACACATATATACAAAATTTAGTGTACATCAAATCAATGAAAACGTGTAGATT
>JAGDQP010055374.1:0-13153 GCA_022664845.1 Lepisma saccharinum
AGGATTTCCTATATACCTGTATTGAAAGGTAGGTGTTACTTGTTATCCTCGTTACGTACTCAACTCAATTTGAATTTTTGTTCATGGCATTTTAGCCTCAGGCCGTTATACACTCAATATAACGATTATTATTTATGACGATTCACCGCCCAAGGTTCCCATGTTTACAATGATTAGTCTCATCCAGTATTTACAGCACTGGCAATAAAACTAATATAATCTGGTCAAGGATACTTAATAATTCAGAAAAGACTGAATCATCAGAGGCTTCATATTCGCTATTTTGAATGATATCTTATTAGTTCATCGTCGCAAATATAAGATAGTGCGCAATATTTGAATCGTATATTTTTTAAGGAGTATCAGTCCAGGAATACAAGTTTTGGGGAAATTCAGAAAAAATGTTTTAAAATGGAAAATAATAAAGTGAGATAGATTCTATGGAAGTTAGCAGTTTTGTAGTTCAAAAGTGATTCTGAGTCTGAGATTGTGTCACTGTCACAATGTGAATATGATATTGGTTAGTACAGGATGGGAACGGATGCCCATCTTTAAAGAAATGAAGAAAAATATTACAGAAACTACATGTATTCTTTTAATTTCTCATTCATTAATATATCCAAACTAAGTTAGTGTTGACTGTGTACATTATCAATTAGATTCGTCTAAAATTTATAACACTGATTTATCAATGAAACAAAATCCATCATTTGACAATAAGTTTAGTCATCGTGTTGGTTTTCAGTGCTCACAGACCATTTTAAAATCTCATCATAAGCACCCTTGGCACAAGGGTTAGGTGGTAACAGCTATAGGCTGAACCTCGCCCGCTTAAATAAAATCCCCTTTCAATCAATCATAATGTTCTAAGTACTCATTAGACACGTAGTGCTTGAGTGTTTCCAAATCATTAATTACATTTCCCTTGATGGAAACCTCTCCTGATGGAGTAGGTAGTGGATGAGTTCTATGGATGAGTGCTTGACTGATCCCCCTTTTTTTAAAAGAAATGAAAAAAAAATGAAGTTTTCAGTTCACTGCTAAGCTTTGACAAATTGATTTGTTTATCCCATTTGAATATCAATATGTTCAGTTGTATCTGTATCTTTTGAAAGAATGAAAATCACCAATTTATGGACTAATACCCTTAAAAAAAAAAATAACGATTCAGTTAAGCTTTGTACGAATATTATTTATTTTATCGAGGTAAAATTAATCTTTTTTTTTTTCCAGGATAAATAAAATCCAGACAAAAATGGAGCTTCTAAAGACATCGGATCAAGATAATATAATACGTCTACCAAAAGGCCCAGATGGCACGAAAGGTTTCCATCTTAGAAGGTAGTGATAGCTTAACAGGCAGGAAAGATTTGCTGCAGAGACTTTTTGCTAACAAGTTACAATATGTGCTGAAGGTTCCAAGGGATTTTGCTCAGGGAAAATATTTCTTTTTTTAAATATTTTTTTAGAAACAATTTCCTTGTTCGATTGAGCATTATCTTCAGCTAGATCATATTTGAATGCTGTTCATTGACAGATGCTTGCTTGTTTCAGAGCAATGGAGGTGCCATATAGGTAATTTTTATTACCTGGATCATGATATTACAGTGTGTGTATGTGTGTGAGCGCGCGTATGCGTTGATAAAAAAAAATTATAAGGTGGAAGATTGATGTTTGGTGTATTTTTATGAATTGTTTGTTATAAACGCTCTTAGGTTATTGAAAAGAAAAAAGACTGTCTCAGTGCAAGTTTTTTTTGGACTTCATCCTCTCAGATTTTAGTGAGTTTACACCTTTGCCGTTAATGTGACAATGAGTTTGTGCTGTCTACCGAGCTTTTGGTATGCGTATTACGAAGCGCTTATCATGCACGTTGGTATGAAAGAAGATATGCCTTTTATCTGAACTTTGAGCAATCATATGTTTTATAAGGTCTATTGCACCTGATATTAGAGGTGATTTTTATAAGCCATTTTTTAAATGAGCAAAACAAATGTAATTTTATTTTCTTTTAAAATAGTATCGATAGCAGCATGTGTCAGAGGATTGACTTCGTTGCCACGAACTCTTTATATATATACGTACATATATAAAAGGGAGAGTACCTCAGGACGGCACTAAGACAACAGTAAGGAACAGGGTGGTTCCTCTATAAGCCCTGTCACATGTTACCTGTATTGAACAAATTTATAAATATAATGACATAGTTATGCTTGGAGGAACTTGAGTGGGGATATTCGAGAAGGTAGTCCAGGTTGTTACATTCCACTATTATGTGTGGAAACGATGTTTGAATTTCTCTCTTATGGATTAAAAAAGGGAAAGTCCTCTATGCCCTGAAACGGCATAAAGGTGTACAAAGGTTAAACGGAGAGAAACAGCTGGTTGTTAGCCGGACGGATGCTTAGCATCCCTGTTTGCAGAAACCGTCAGCTTTGATTGACCAAGGAAAGTTCGAGATTTAAGAAAAGTGGAAAGATTGTTTTCCCATGTTTTAATGTTCGTCGCCAATGGAGGTTCAGTAGTCATTGATCGCGGGTATATTGCTTGTCATGTGTGAGTGGTACATTAATATATTACACAGGTACTTTTCATTCAGTCCATTGTTTTTAGAACAATAATGAAAGTTTTATTTAAATATAGTTTTTTTTTCTAAGTTTGCACAGCCCTTTAAAATCCTTATAGTTGCTGATCACTACATGCAGTATGTGATAAAAGAAAAAATAATGGACATATCAAATAGACTGATGTCCGCTGTGCTGATCAAATTGATGATAAAAACAGTATGTGTGCGTATGTACAGATATTTCAGTATATTTTTTACAGTAAGCACATGGAACAAATCAGCAACAATAAGGCAATGTGCCTTATATTCTGGAGGCTTACCAATACGTAAGCACGTTTTCAGAATAAGTTTATGACTGTGCTTCATAGGTATGTAACTAATTCCCTGATTTTTTAAAATATATAACTATGTTGTTAGAACACTCCACATAGTGATCATATAAAATACACATACGTTCTTTCGTATGAAATAAGTCACGTGACATATTAAAAACTGGATGAATTTTCTGTTCGGAAACAGAAATTAAAAAAAAAACGCTATATTTTTAATATGAAAATAATAACTTGCCAATTAAGGAAAACATCTGTGAAAATAGGACTGAGTTTATTATGGTGCATAATCACCAGAAAACAAATGAAAAATACTGCCTCTCATCGGACCATTGTTTTGGACCGACTGTATTTATTTCTTGTCAACTGGTTGTGTTAGATGTTATTGTATACTATTTAGCTGCGTTTTGGGAAGTGGAAAATACATTTTGAGAAATCGGAATTTTGTGTTTAAAAGTACTTTTTATCAACCATACACAATAAGTATTTATTATTTAACGTAACGTGCAATTGAGTATATATTATTATTAGTATTACTATGATTATGTTAAACAGGAGAACATGGTTACACTTGGTAGTGGGTGTTAATTTACTGTTCTGTGCGTGAATAGAATATTTCTTGTTTCTCTGTCTTATTTTTTTAAAAAAAGTTTCATTACACTTATTTAAGCCATATAAAATGGAAAAATGACATTTTTAGTTTGGTATTGCACAAAAATTTTGCAACTGAAATAAATGAAATATTAAAGGCCGCGTTATAAAGGAGTAAAGATGTGTTTAATTTCATCGGAGGGAAAATAATGAAAATTATTCTCCATTTACCTTAAGATCAACGAGTAAAGTATCATTTAGTGGATCAGTTAACCAATGCAGCTTAGAGGTGATTCCTCTGCTTGCACTATGAAACCATTTAATTCCTTAACAATAAAATTCTTACGTTGAGAAATCTTGTCTATGATGTTCTTTCTCGATCATAAACATTACTTAAATAGATGTATCAGGTACTACTTCGAATTTGAATTCATTTATGGCCGTTAAGGTACTAGTTCGAGTGTGATTTGCTAAGCCGACACCGCTTACGTCATTATCTGTCGAGACGACGTCATTTGTGACGATGCCGCCATAAATTTGAGCACCTGTAGCTCCGAAACTAAGCATAATTTTAAATTTCTTCAAAGGAACTTCTTGTTTTGCTGTAGAGAGATCTCTTGAAATTTCAACCATTATTTCAGGGATACTTTGTGTACTGTAAAGTTTCCTTTGAGAAAGGGAAAGCTTTCTTTAAACACGGTTAAAATTTAAACTGTTTTCCTTATTTAGAATCAGCGTAAGATTATACTTAATTTATGTCTGTTTACTGTGGTTTCCATCATCATTCCTTTCATAATTATTTTTCATTACTTTCCGAATCTGTTTTGAGCAATATGATCACGTGATAACCGAGCTCCTGTAGTTTAGTGGTTACGGTCAGGAACTTCGAATCGATTCTAGGATTCCAGTCCTGCTGGCGGTCATACTGACCGAAGCTTTTATGCAATTCCCTAAGTTTCACTGAGCAAATTCTGGTACAGTAAGTAGACAAGGGATCTGGTCTTTCTCTTTCCCATCCGTTTGCCAGGAAATTCGCCGAGGGACATCATCATTCTTATACGTGCCTGTATGGTCCATAAATAGAAGTGAAACTAAAATGATCACCTGGTATGTTTTGTATAATGTGTATCCGAAAAGTTGGTTGTTTATTTTTAAAATAAACGTGAAGCATACTTGAATAAATTAAGGACACCTCGGACTTCGGAATGGTGCCCTGTCCTTCGTTTCCTAAACTTGAGGAATGTGCGGCCAAGTGATCTTCACCGTCAAAATTGCATTAATTTTCCGGTAAACATTAGTTGTGATATCATGGTAAGGAAATAAGTCCGATTGTTGGATGAAGGATAAGAGACCGTATTCTGCTGCTGTCACGGAAAATCGTTGAAGCGGGACAGTACACTCCCCCTCCCTATAGCCCTGACATGATATGAGCGAATTCCACACACCTTTTCCTACAGCTGGAAAAGTTGTGTACTGGTCAACATTTTTATTTGAATTGGAATTTATTTTAAGATCTTTAGGCATATTGTACTCAGGCCGAGATAGTGTGGGGTAGAGGATGTTAGAAAGTAGACGGCCAGGGCCTATTTATTAGGTACCACCCCAAGAAAAACCCCAGTCAGGATAATGGGCTGCTGGGATCAATCCGATGACCTCCTGAATGCTAAGCCAACGCTGTTGCACTGACCCACGGTCGCTTGGTGTCAACATTTTCATGATGATGAACTGAAAAATAAAGCAGAGAATTTGTAAACCACGCAGGTGACGATTTTTGCGTAGAGGCTATACAGAAGCATGTCTTCTCCCACTACGCTAAGTGTCTTAATAATAATAATGGCGGCAACTATGTACATCGAGAAGTAGTACATATTCGGCAGAATATCAAATTCATTTTTCTACTTTTTGTAAATTGATGTGCAGCGTTGTTCTTCTGTATGTATTTAATTTATGTGTAACTTGCGGAGATAGTAAAGTATGAAAACTATGGAAAAACAAAGTAAACAGGTGCTTTTCTTCGAAGCGGATTCGATGCATTAACGAAACAGCTGAGCTTGTGGCGAATTAGATTTTGCAAGGAGGTGCGATTGTGTGTGTAATGACAAAAGACCTGTGACACTACATTCTGTTTAGGATTGAACCAAAGCGTATTCGGGCCCAGCGTTAATATTAAGAGCCGTCCTCAGAAGCCATCTGCTCGATTAGGGCATAAAATAATCTCACAAACTTTAATGGGACTCCTGTCCAAACTAAAGAAAGCATGCTAACGTAAAACTGTTTACCCTTACTGGATTAAACCAACACGTGTCGACATATCTTTTTCCAAAACTCAAATAAAAGTTGAGTGGTCAAGGGTTTGACTTCCCAGAAAATTCCTTTCCTGCTTACCACCAGTGATCTTTAATATCCGTAAAGAAAGCTGGCAGTAGTGCTTTCAAAATTGGTTCCCGAGAATACAGAGTAATTCCCGAGAGTACCTTGATTTCTCAACCACGACTTGACTAGGTTGGTGCATTGTCCGTATGGAAACGAACACCTTTGGGGAACCCACCGTGCAGTCACCCTAGACATGAGTAGTTGGTCGTGAATAATATTCCACATACTACCATAACGAAGTCCAGTTTCCTTGACGATCATTGGGATGGTTGCTCGCTGGTCTAAATCCATAATTTTCTTCATTGTGGCCGCATCGTCCGTTGGTGATGGATTTTCAGTCCTTGGCTCGTCTGTGACGGACATGTGGCCAGTTTGGAGATTACTTTTCCACCTCACAACAGTGTCATGTGATGGGAAATTATTCCCATAAACAGCCATCATTTCATCATGAACTTGCCGGGCACTGTTCACCTTCAAATGTAGGAACTCTATCTCGCTGCGAGTCTCAATCTTCTCCATCTGGCAGATTACTGACATCTAGTACAACGTGTAAAGAAACGAAAGGACACAAGGAGTTCATTTTTCCTCCATCATGTACATAAGGACCAGTAAATACATTGGCAAAATTTCATACATGTACCTGGTAGCTCAATAACTTTTGGGTAATAATTAAAACTACGATCCCCCTTCGTAGATCTTACCAAACTGGATTCTCCTTATAGCAATAAAGTGCGCCATGTTGAAAAACTAGGTATTTTTTTATAATAAAAACGGAAGAAGAATGTACGTTTTAACTCGTTTCTAATTCATTTCCTTGTGGTTGAACAGAAACCTTCAAAAATTTTAAAATTTACTATTCTAGGTAGGTACACCCGAGTCCAAAAGTGATGACCGCATTGATTAGGGCTGTTTTCAGCTGAAAATTCTCTAAGTTCTACTTCGGGTATCTTCGGAAACAGTAAGCCAAAGATGCCAGGTTCGAATCCCCAAGGGTGAACCATCGCAATTGGGAAAACTTAGTACGAATGTGTTTTTCTTAAGTGCAATAAGATATGTTGAAATGTTATTAAATGTAGAAAGAAGTAGCATTTGTTGAAATACGTAGTGATAACTGTATTTCAAAACTATGTATACATGTGATTACATGATGGTTTTGTTACGTATGTTTCCACACGTAAAAGCACATTTGCAGCAAACATAGTTCTCGCATCATAGTAGAATGAACGAGACAAAGGATAAAAAAAATTTCAACGGATATGAATGTCATTGTCTTGGACACCGAAAATGCAGTAATGTTTCTTCAGAATGAGTTCTATCAGAAGAAATTTGGTAGATATGTTCATGTTAGTTCAGTGGTAGAGCGCGTGGCTTTTAATCGGGAGGTCTTGGGTTCGAGTCACGTTTGTGACATTTTTTTTATGTAGTGATATATTTCTCAAAGCATTAATAATTAGATAAAATTATTACATTAAAAGAAATCAGTTGTATATGTATTTATATAATCATTTCCAGACATTATTCCTTCAGGTAAAAGCTTATTCTCTCCCTTCCCTCCTGTGAAACTAAAATCAGCAAAGAACTTTTGCCCAGAATTTCTCGAAACATGCACAAATTTCTTACCGATCGAAGAGAGGAAATTTTTGATGCAATAGCATACAAAAATAGACAAAGCGGAGAAATTTAAACACGCATAGACGATGGATACCAGTAACACAGAGCCATAAAGAGATGCTTGTATAGAGAGAAAAAAGAGGAGAGAGAGAGAAAACATTAGAAATTTGTGCAAGATAAATATAACAAAGGAAATGAGGATCTAAAATCAATACTTTCATGCTTCCAGAAATCTGACATGACATATTTATAGTATTTTGTGTAGGTAAATAAAATACGGAGGCGGATGGCTTCGAAACAGATCGGTTCCTTTCAAAATTCTGTCTAAATTTGATGCTCAGACTACAAATTCTTGAAACACTTCAACTTTGTTCTTGTGACATATCATGCATAAGAAATAACGATGGTCGAATAGGTAGTATTAGGAAGTCATGAATTCTTGAATGTAAGGATTTTCAGAATTCCAGAACGTCGAAATTTCGGCATTTGAGAATTTCGCAATTGTAGAAAATGAGAATCCCATAATCAGAATTATGAAACGTGACAAAAAATTGACAGAGTTGTAGAAAAGAAACTGTATCAATCCACACGTTCACTGATTGAGCAGTGGAAGTAAATTCGGAAATTTTCATTGCAATTTTCTGTTTAAGTGTGTGCAACTGCTACATTGAGATTCCGGAGTTTCGGAATATCCTAATTTTAATAAAACTTTTTCAACGGAAATGAATATTATTGTCATCGATCACCGGAAATTCAAAGTGATGTTTCTTCAGAAGGGGTTTGTAAGTGTGTTCATTTTATTTCAGTGGTAAAGCGCAGGATTCCTAATCATAAGTAAGGTCTTGAGTTCAAATCCAATAGAGACTTTTTCTTTATTAATAGAATTGCACAAAAATATGATACAAGGAGTGGTTGCTACCATAAACATTTTCATAAAAGTTTAGGTAGCTCTAAAATGGGCTGTTTTAGGAGTTGGGGTGGGGACACTAATATTGTGTCCAAGACCCTTCTGCCTATATAACACGTTCCATTCGTCTTGGCATGGAATCTATTAGATGGCTGACAAATATATCTATCTTCCCTACCTACTGCCATGCCTCGGAAACAAGGCCCCACAGGTCATCCCGAGTTCTTGGTGGATCTGCCTCAGGTCAACTGTCCCATAGAGTACGCTTCACCTCTGCCCACATATTTTCCATGGGATTGAGGTCTGCTCCACGAGGCGGCCAGTCAATTAAATCAATCTCAGGCTGCCTTGCGAACCAGTCCTGAACAACATAGGAAGTATGTATTGGAGACTGGTCTTGCTGGAACTGAATGACACCATGAGGCTAAAGTACTCGTACTGATCCTTCACGCAACAAAACGGTCACGTAACATAGCATGACGAAGCCTTCGGAGTGTTGTTTGCCTACTACCAGGGAAGTGGGATGCTTCCCTTAGCTGTCAGACGTCCTTAGTAGGTCTAACCGGGCTCCGTTTACTAATTTCGCATCTTCCGCCTCGGTAGATACACGAGGACGACCAGGAGATGGAAAATTACCAGTCTGACCTGCAGTACGATATTGTCGAATCCATCGCCTGGTTGTAGCGACCGGGATATCAATTCGTCTGCCAGCTGCAGTTGCAGTATAGTCCTCTACCTCCCATAAGGTATTTACAGCGGAACGTCGGTCCATGGTCAGCAATGCTTTAAGCTGTGAGAAGCAAAGAATCAAGTAACAGCTGGTAACTGGCGTGTGATTGGCTACTTCCAGGACGCGCCCCGTGGGAAATGATTTGTTTAACATTGGCGTAAGGAATCTTAAAATTGCGCAAGGAATATGCATTGAAAATACAATTACGTGTGTTTATAAGTTTCTTGCGTCAATTCATTTTCATAAAGGAGTTTTGATCAATAAGAAAAGTTGTTTGAAAAAATTTAATTGTTATACTGCTTTACATGTATAATAATATACATTGTGGACTTAAACGTAGAAAAAGCATCCACACACAGGCTTGTTCTGTTACAAAAACAACTGTGCAGACGGAAACAAAATATCATTCATTTGTTTTACTGTTACTAACCTAAATCAATCTAATCATCTTTATCTAAAATCACTAATGTAAATAATAGTCCACTTAGCGTGACTCAATCTGGTGGTGGTCTAATAAGACAAATCTTGGCAACGTATCTTTAGCTTTAAAAATAGCTCATTAAAGTCTTTGCTTCCTAAACCAGTACCACAGGCACATAGGTTCGGGTCCTGGTCGGGTCAACCTTTTTTTTTTCCTAACTTCTTTTAGTGACAAAAATATAAAATTTGCAACCAAGCCGTCTTATGTATTACTGCAAACTGAGTGTGACCTTGAAAAAGCTTCTCAAAAGACAAGTAGTGAAGAATAGGAACCATTAAATAAGACGCCACTGGCGTAAATTTGTTTCTTCTGATGCTGACAGATACAATTATAACACGATCTATGTCTGACGTAGTATAACGGTTAACGTGTTGGACTGAATCTGTAGATCTAGGTTGGATCCCAGCTAATCCATTTTTTTAAAAAAGTATACTTGTATGAGAATGATGATCTGGCTACGAAATGCAAATCATCGGTCAATCGAGAGAACAATAAGCCTGTGTGTTTTGGTAACACATCAATGAAATTGTTTTATAGTTAATCTATTGCTCTTTCACTATCGTTCTTCCTTTCTTGGATCTTCTCGTGTTTGTCTCTTCCTTTAGATGTCTCTCTCTGTGTTTTTGTTTGTTTATGTGTAAAATAGAGGGATAGGGATGTGTAGATGTTCCTAAATATAAAAGTAAATCCTTTGAAAAGGCTATTCTGTTATCCCCACTCTCTTTTCCCTTTCTTTTTTTTCCCTCTCTACGTATTTATCTATTTGTGAGGGGTGAAGAAAGAACATTTTCAAGAAGATGCGCAATAAATAGATCATATAATAGCATGAACTGAAAATAACTATTGATAATGCAATAGCAAGTTAAAGTTGAATTGTTAATGTATTTTGTTTAAATGACGAAATTTGCGAATGTGATGTCTATTATTAGTTTGTCATAAGCAAGAGCACTTTTTATATAAGAAGATAAAACTTTTTATAGAGGCTATTGCTTACAGGCTGAGTTGCACGACCTGAAATGAACTGTAGGTTGCATTTACCACCTACCCTTTCCGTGATGTTCTCCTCGAGGTCGTTTGTCCACTCAGTTCCCACTATCATCCATCCGGTCTAAGTGTTAGAGACCCTCCTGAGTCGACGACAAGGGGACCCGAGAAAGATGGAGAATGCTGAAGAAAGTAAATGATGTTCTTTACGGGGTGGCGCAAACGCGCTGTTTCCGATATAGAGCGACTTTCCTATGGAACGTTGGAGAAGGACCATACAGTATGATGGAATCCTCTCTATTCTATACAACAATACAGCAAAGTTCTTTCGCTATAGAGGATTAGTTGTTCACCGGGGCGTTAAACCGCCTCATAGAAACATTTGTCTTCATTCAACACGAAGAAGAAGAAGAGAAGAGAGTGGTCCCAACTCAGGAGGATCTCTAACTGAGTGAGTAGATCTGTTAGAGATCCTCCTGAGCATATTCGTATTCCAGTCAGCACGGAAATAAAGTTGTGGAGTTGACTATCCTGAATGTGGACCGCATTGATTAGGCTGTTTTGAGCTGAAAATAACATGATCTATTTGCTTGTGGTGTGAGGGCTGAGGTGACCATGAGAATGTGGAGAGAGTAGGGTTTCTCTTCCTCCTGTTGAACTGTTGTTGGCGGCGTAGTTCTGTTGTCTCCAGACGGTCCAAAGTGGGATCGCTTCGGCAGCAGTACTGGTCTTGGTCCGCCCCGAAATATTTCAATTTGTCGTCTACCTTCCATCTGTTCGTCCTGAAGAATGTAACATCTTTCTACAGTGACAAACAAAGCTGTGCAAAGTTTTCGCCATACTTGGAACACTGCGCAACTGATTAATGAGGCCTCTCCCCGAAGGGAGGAGTTGGTCCCTGGAAGAAGTTCTGGAGAGAAGGTGTAGGCAAAATACGTAGTTGCGCTTCCTGAAATGAACTTTTAATACACATTTTGCCCACCTCTCGGGCAATTTGACTTATAGCTTCTTCTTCCAAATCAGACATTATTGTTAGAGACCCTCCTGAGTAGATTGCGTTGAGGAAGAGTTAGTAAATCCCGGGCGGTAGGCCATCGGCTCATGAATTGACTGAACGACATTTGGCGCAAACGCGCCGTTTCCTATATAGAGAGAGCCCTGAAAACACTTGAAGCAGAACGAATCTTTCCTCAGTCAACTTAAACTTCTATTGTATCGGAAACGGCGCGTAATAATCACGCCAATGGAGTGATGATTATTAGTTCTCTTTGTTCATTGTTGGTACATTTGAAGGTTCCTTGGTATTCCTACGGAATTTGTTCTACATCCCTTATCTAGTATACTTTAATCTAGTATTTTGAGTCCTTTTAAACCGTCTCATATGGCGTGAACATTCAGCAAGGTCGTGCAACTTTTACGATTGGTTCATTTCGAAGTCCTCTCAGCCAATCCGATACCCTCCCACTTTCTTCATTCGTCTACTCATGTAGGATGTTAAAGATCCTGCCAAGGTGAAGAGGATAGACAAATTCGGGTGATAGACCTTCCGGATCTTGCGCCCTGCGACTGCACCTCACTACATCTTGTAGTTCCTGAGATGTGGTGGTCGTCTGGAAAGGTTTACTCATACGGAGACACATAGAACTGAAGAATGCCATACCATGATTAGGGAAGACTAGTAAAGAGTTCAATTTCGTACAGCATTTGTCAGTTGTTGTTCGTAGCTCAGTGGTACAAGTCGTTCACCATGAAAATGCCGGGATTTGGACTGTAGACTGGCCTCCCTGACCCTGGGGACTCCTTGGCTTTTAAAGTTGGACTAACTTCTCTCCTCTCTTGTGTCGATTCCTCAAGGTTTATTTACCCATGCAGCTGGGGATAGGCATTCTCTTGCCCAGGAGTACCAAGGACACTCTGGTTGTTAGAAACCTAGTTGCCTGTTACTGCTCATAGAAACATAATTCATTCTCAGAGGGAAAAGTGGCTGGAAATTGCAAACCGCCTCATAGAAACATAATTACTCAGGAGGGTCTCTAAAATATACCACCTGGAACCACTGCACTATATCGGAATCGACTCAGGAGGGATCTAACATGGTGAAGCAATCTGTGTTTTGGTCTTCACGGTGTGATAGTTCTATGAGGCGGTTTAAAAGTTCATTTCAAACAAAAAGAAGCCTTCAGGAGTCTGTTGACTAGATAGATAGGAGGAAGAAAGAAAAGACAAATGAGACCTTGCTGAATCGACTCAGGAGGGTTTCTAACATTTATAACTTCTTCTTGAGCCCGAACCGTTTAGGAATGGGCGCTAAAAATGAGAACTCAGAAGGGGGTCTAACAGGTAGCGGGAGTGGATGGGAATGGCTGTTTTGGAGAGTCTGTAACATAAAGATTCGCATCAGGAGGGTCTCGTCGCAAGCTGGCTACAATGGATTTGCTTCCGATATAGAGCGACTTAAAAGTTGGACGACCTGAAATGAACTTTTAGGTCGTGAAATTGTTTCATCCTCGATCGCCAAGTTTTTACATCATTCTTCAGTCAGATTGCTGAATCGACCACCTTTTTCTTTTGACCAAGAAAG
>JAGDQP010055375.1:0-13153 GCA_022664845.1 Lepisma saccharinum
ATATTACTAAAATTTCTTGAGTTTCGTCTCCACGTTCTGCTGTCACCTCCACGGAATGAGTTACAAAAGTTTGGTAAAATCTACCAGACAACAGCACGTACTTCATTCACTCTGCTTCCTAGACAATCTCCAGTAAACCATTTTGATTGTAGGATTCTTAGATTGTGTATGTATAATTCAAATGTACTCTTATGTGAACTAGAACCTGATAAAATGCAATAGTTCGTTGTCTGTCACGTCCAGGACCTCTTTTATTGTTGAAGTTTTATTGATATATTGAATTATCTTCACAAACGTTATGAATAGAGTAGACTTTTAGTTCAAACCAACACCACATGGTGAAGCCGTCCATAAGTTAGGTTTTACTGTGCAAAATAGACAAAATTGTCACCTCCGTGGATCAAGAACCATGTTAAATAAATGACTGTATTAAAATATATATTTATTGAACTATATAGATGGTTCATATGACTGAAATAAAATTCAAGAAATACACATTTTTAATTACAGGTAATACAATTGACATTTTTCATATTTCAAATTCCCTCTTAGTTTCTGAATGGCCCGTTGAAGCTATGATAAATCTTAGCTCTGGCAGTAGGCCCACCGTATGAAAACACAAATGATATGGACTTATACCGAAGCACCTTGCTCCATTGTAGCACTTTTGCTTTCAATGGGACACGGTGTCGAATTTATCGTAGCATATAAATGTTTCCCTGTCAAGAGGGTCTAAGACCGAAAGAAAAAGGTCACCAAGTGATATAAAAATTAGGTAATGAATTCAGGTACGTATGATTGTTATATTTAACAAAGGAAACTAATATAATCATCTCAGCAATGTAAAACCAAACAGATAAGTTTTATAATTTTGAAAACGGAGACTTGCAGAACCTGTTCAGGCGTTAACTTGTAGCCCAGACCTAAGTTTGACTGACACGTACTTCACAATATCAATATTCACATTCACTATATTCAACATGCTTCAAATGCGTAAGTATATTTTTCTGCACATTTGGTAAAATGGCAAATGTATCATTAAAAATAATTAAATACCTGAAGGAATTCATTATCTGAAACTCAATTTCATGACTTTTTCGTGACTTTCACCACCTGTAGACAAGCTGCCATTGCTTGCAGACAGTGGCGTACGCATGGGGAAGGCTGATGGGGCTACAGCCCCCTGCGAAATTTTGAGAAAACTGGATTTTCAGCCACAATGGGAGGGGAAGAATGTAAATTCCCTGTTACGATATATACAGTAAATATAGAAAAATAAACTGAAGAAGACAACTCGAAATAGATATTTGGAATTTGAAGAAATTAGCTTCCGGATTGTCATGAAAAATTCGCAAAGAAAGGTGCTGAAAAAAAGGCAACAGGCCCCCAAAGAATTTACCTTTCAAGGTGAAAAGGCAACTATGGATAAAAGAGAAGAAAAGAAGGCAACACAAGGGAATTGGAGGTTTTAAGTCCATTCTTCAATTTCATATCATTGAGATGGTTTACTAACTCAAGGTAGTGTTCTAGTTCGTAGAGTGAATTACTCTCATCCGAACGAACTAAGTAAATGATGATCGTTTTATTGAGCTCAGTACGGCCAGGACCGATAGGCAAAAAGCACTAACTGCACTAACAATTATTTCATATATTTAGAGATCATATTTTGATCTACTCGACCGTCGACAGATTTGTTTATATATGATTTTGTTTCGTATGATACTAACATTGCAATATGTTCTTAGGAACTAAAAAATGGTACCTCCCACTTCGATTAATGAAATGTTAAAGTGCTAATGTTGAAATGTAACTGCGAACGGACGAGAGTGCAACATACTTCGGTAAACACTTTTCTTTAAGGAGTTGAATTAACCGAACAAAATTACAAACAAGCATGATCGTGTTACTAATTTATTCTTTCTTTATAGTAAATACATTTGGTATTTCAGATTAGAGTAAAAAGTACCAACCCATCTACTTTCTGGAGTTTCTGACTATTTCAGGAACATACACGAAATTTCTGACACATTGTACAACATTCAAGAACCATGCTATTATAAAAGTTAAGCAGCTGGATATTAAAGAAAATTCCTTGAGTTTACAGAAATTGGTTTACGACCAATAAGCAGTTAGTCGAGTGTGTGTGTTCGCACAGTTCAGATAGTGTGAACTAGAAGTGACGAGCTGACGTGATCGTGAGCCGTAAACGACAGATCATCTATTGTAAAGATTAGTTTTAAAGTTAATAAGGTTGCAATACTGTGTAACTGCAACTTGTAACTCAAGAGGGTCGCCTGTTTTTGATCCAACAATACATCGGCCCTCCCAGCCCGATTTTGTGCAATAGTTTCACGTCGTTAACGCCGTGAAATCTGTAGGCCTAAGTTCGATCCTGCATTGCGACTCGTATTTCTTTCTTAAATTGTCTCAGTACGTTACAAAGTATGTAACGGTCAGCCCAAGAGACACTCTTTGGTGCCAGCTAATGGAAGAACTTTACCAAAGAAAGAGAAATTTTTTACCTTTGAAGTGTAGTATTAATCGACCTGAGATTAGATCTCCTATATCTGGGAATGCACGACGTTTGTAGTTTGATTTGTAAAATATAGTTAAAGAGGAAAAGTATTTTATTGATAATTACTATTTTTGTACTATCTCACTCCAACGATTCGCAACGCTAATTTAGGAACAAAACAGAGTAACAACAAGGTGAGTTCATAAACAAAACAGATGCATTATTCAGAAATTATGCCACTTTCAGTTTTTACTAGTAGGTAAGCACGTTTATATACTGTGAAGAAAACGTTTAACTGAAAGCAGGATTCATAAATAATATTTTTATAAGAAACATTAATGTTTGCTTAAAAACTGTATTATTATAGGATAGATATTAAATCTTATCCATGTATGTACCCTAACCCTTACATACAATTCTAATATAGTGAAAAGTTCGAAATATGCGAAATATTTTTCTGTGTACCACTTCCGAAAAAGAAAAAAACCTTGCTTACGCCACTGCTTGCAGAGGGTACATTTTTTTACTTGGAGTATTTTAAATTATTCTTTCCGTTGAATCGCGCTTGAATCAAACTGCTCTTTTGGCTGGGCGAATCCGGACCAAGGCCGAAATCTATCCCACCCGATATGTTGAGAATTCTCAAGTATTTTCTACATTGATACAACAATCCGTACTTTTCTTTTATTTTATTTTTATTTTACAGATATGAGAACGGTAGCTGTGCTTGTGTGTTCTTTGGTGATTGTTCTGTGCTCAACTCATCATATCAGTGGTGCCAGAATTCTTGGATTATTCCCCCTTTCTGGGAAAAGTCACAACAATGTGTTTTCGTCATTAACAACAGCGCTGGCAGAGCGAGGCCATGAAGTGGTGGTGGTGACGCCATACCCAATCAAAAAGGAGCTTAAGAACTACAAAGAAATAAGTGTTAGTTACGTGGAAGAAATGTTCAAAAATATGACACAAAAGAGCGGCGGTGGATTAAATTTTTTGAATCCGTATGAAGGTAAACAACAAAGTATATTAAACACTTTGAACATGTTAAGAGAATGGTCATATACTTTGTGTGAGAAAGGGCTTTCAATGCCAGAGATTCAAAAGTTGATAAACTCAGAGAAGCCATTTGATTTAGTGATTGTTTCAGTGTTTTTCAACGAGTGTTTCTATGGGTTTTCGTTCAAACATAAAGCTCCTTTAGTTCTTTTCAGTCCTGCGGGTATGTTTCCTTGGATCAGCAATGCAGTTGCAAATCCAGACTTCTATGCTTATACTCCTAATATCTTCTTCCCATTCTCTGATAGGATGAGTTTCTTTGAAAGAACTCTTAACACTGTTTTAAGTACTGGAATGCTTTTGGTACGATCTTTGGTTTATCTGCCTAATCGAGATGCAATTGCTCGGAAGTATTTTGGAGAAGAAATGCCTTCTCTGGCGGAACTTGAAAGAAATACGAGTCTAGTACTGCTTAACAACCATATCAGTTTATCTTATTCACGACCATATGTACCAAATGTGATTGAAGTAGGAGGAATTCATGTGAAACCACCGAAGTCATTACCACAGGTAAGTCAATTGACAATATTTAGGTAGAGTGGTAAGTTAATTACGTTTCCGTGTGTATCGCACCTTCACAATCCTTAATCTCACCTTCATGCACATATCGTTGTTGCTTAACTAAGTATCCGCCAATCAGCATGGTATAAAACCTAACAGCCAATCAGAAGTTTCATTAAAGTGTAAAGAGAAGGAAAAACCTTCAATAGAAATTGAAACTTACTCTATTTTGCCGCACCAGGACTCATTACGTCAACAGATTATGCGAAGAAAGCACGTATTGTGCATTTTCGAAACTTCATTTGAACGGTTGATTTTCAGTTACTGGGCCACACATCATGAAGTCAGCTTGTTGAATAATGAATCTCGCTATTCCTCTGTCCCTCCTGTTGCGACCCTAATACACCACTTTCAAAGGAAACCTTAAAATATTGGTCACTGCTTGTAAGAATTTGTATGATACTTTATGTACATGGATTCAAATTTAGAGTTTTGGGATATTTTGTAAGTAGAATGTTTCAATAAATAATAACATCTGCTTGAAATCAATGTAAGGGTGACAATTCCTTTATTAGAAACCTCTTATAGTTTCATAACGAAGTACCTAAATTATAAATCCTACATAAATTACAAGCACGATATGTGATAGGTATTTGGCAAGTGATTATGTCGAGTAAAGATATGCCCTTTTAATAGACTCACTAATTTTTATGGTTAGCACACGGAAAGAAATAAAAGGTTACTAGCAACCCAAAAATGGGTTAATGCAACAGAGTGAGTTGGTAAATATAGAGCCTAATAAGTACAAGGTTACAGCAACCCAGCTAAGAAGGTTAGATCCAGTGGGTTGGTGTAACCCTCCATGTAGGTTATTTTGAAGGGTTATGATAACCAACTGTACTCAGTTACACCCACCCCAAAGAAAATTTAAAAAAAAGAAAACAAAAAAGTTGTAAAATCGTCTGAAAGCAAGTTACTGTTATTATTTACACTACATGTAGCTTATTATAGTTATCTTTGTAATAAAAAAAAGTGCGCCAGGCTGGGATCGAACCATGGACCTCATCCGTAGCAGTCCGAAGTGCTACCAACTACCCCACCGATCAGCTGAAGTTTGTGGTCGATAATGCATGTATTTCCCAAGTTACACTACTGTGATATTCATTATACGAATCTCAGTGTTTCATATTACACTTTGTCATTAACAGAATATTAATAATAATTTATATAACACTACATTCCTAGATTACCTCCTAAGTTTCACGTTAACGTTTTGGCGTTGGTACAAAGCTTCCATGTGGAAACCCCTCAGTGTTCAATGACCGCCATCTCGTATACACGAGACTCGGTTCAGCTAACCCTCATTAAGGTTAAAAAATAACTAATTCTCAGAAGGTTAAATTTACCTGCACATTAAACGGTTAGCATAACCGAGCAGTGGGTCAATCATGTTGTTTAAATTAACCGTGTTGTTTGTTTATTCCTTCTTGTACCAATCGTGTAGGTAACTTGCTACCCATGAATGGGCTGTTTTTAACCTGATTTCTGTTAACCTTTTTCAATGGGTTACCATTTACCTACAGAATTAGGTACTTTCATGTCTCGAAAGGGTTGTGATAAATAACCAGTAGGTTATGTGCAACCCTTTTGGTCATTAACCTAGCAAAATCTTGACTTGGTTAAAACTAATTTCTTTCCGTGCAAGGTAACGTTTACCTTAGCATGCGTATAGAGGGTGTTCAGAAATAAGGGTAAATGATTCGAGGATCAATTCTATACTTGTGTATAGATCGATGTGTAGTCTTTTGACAATGCCATTCTTACGAGGAGAAACTATGCTGCATTCCCTCAATTACATTATTAATTTAGTAAAATCCGTGTATAGGGAATAATTATGATCGTGATTTACTAAATAGTTATGTTTTACGTCATAATTTTTCGAGACTCGAAGTATGACGTCATTTATGAAGGTGCGATACGACATTTAGCTTTGTCTGATTCCGAGACTATATACATTTTTTTTAAATTTCTCCACATGAACTTATGAGATCGTTCAAATTTACGCAATAAATTTTAAACACTTTGTGAGTTGGTTTAACAAAGTCTTAATATCGTTAATCTTCGACTTTCTTTTAACCTTACAGTGGTAACGTGAGAGAAAATATAATTATTGGTAAAGTTAGGTTTGCGAGACCATTAACATTTTCCGCTTGTGAATTGAAACGAACTCTAATGTATTAAATGATAAATGTGTGAGGTCGAAAGGATTTCAAACGTAGAGGAAAAATAATTATTTGTAGTAACTAGTGTTACACCAAAGATAATAATTTGTAGAAGTAACAAGGAAAGTAATGAGATGAAGTGATGTTCAGAGGGATTAATAAAACCCGTCACTTTCAAAGTGAAATGCAACTTTTCATTACACTTCTATGGCCTTTTGGCATTTTTGTCTCAGGTCGATGTATGCTTCACATCAACACTACAATGCGTTTCTTCTTACATGCATTTAAGTAATTGCACAATGATGATGAAACCCGACCGAAATGCTATGTTCCTACTTATTACTTGGATTCACGAATACAGGACACATTTTGATATTTTTTCTGATTATACCTACTATTGAACACCTGAATGGCAAAATATCCAAAGTCCACCAAGGTATTGTTTTTCAGGAAAACAAAAAACGGTCCAAGGACTTGGGATGTTATTCTATTCAGCCGAAATGATTTAGTATTAAAGAAAGATTTTTTAATTGGAGTTAGGATGTAATATTATGCAAGTGGATAGCCCTTGGAACATAGATGCCGACAAACAGAAAAATGAAAATACGAAAAGAAAGTAGACTCTCAAATCTATTCAATTGTGATTTGGTGGTCATTCACAATCTGTTTTACTTGTGCATAGCAGGTGCACCTCCTTACAACAAGAAGTGAGAAAGTCTAAAGTACTATCTGGAGCACTGTTTTCACAATCATTTCCAGGTCCAACATCTCTGTCTGTTTCGTGTTCACTACGTAAACAGAAACTGTGATCTACAGCTTCATCAACTTCTTCTACAGTGACATATTATCTAGGACATTTTCAAACATTCGCTTTATACTCAGTCTAGGTTTAATCAGTTTCGGCCATTTTAAACGCACGCACTGTATACACAAAATCCAAAAGAAAGAAAAATTATTGAAATGATAGAGATAAGCAGTTGGCTCTTGCTGAAAAAATAGACCAAAATTTAGTTTCATCAACAAGGAAAATTATGTACTAAATTTAATATTTATACAACAGTAAACTCTACAGAAAGGGCTACGCCATTAGTAACCTCAGTGAGAGACCAGTTTCGTATCTGTTTTGCTTGCTATTCTTATCTTTTAATACAGTCCTGTGTCGCAATGTCCTGTGTCTCCATATTACTAGAATGTTTATACTAAATAGAATGAAGTATCTCATAATCAAAGATTCCTCTCATACTGAATGTGAGTAATAACACACAAGTACACGTGTTTAATTTAAATCATTTTACGAAAGAATATTTTATTATCTGAATAAACGCGATATATCTAGAAAGTATTTTTCTGAGACCCAATCTGATTCGGTACTTTTTAAGCCCTACTTTGTCTCACAACCTTACGGCAAAACCGACACTCCAATCCATCAGATGGCAGCACGGTTTCTTTTATACTGTTCATAGTAAACTGAGCAACACTTATTATTATTCTGTGGAATTGCCTTTCAGAAATGATAGTAACGTACTATACAATGAGAGTACAGTACGTAACTATATTTTTAAAATATCCTCTGGTAACACTGTAAAACTCACCGCTTTTAGTATGAGTCGTAAGTGTAATGTACACCAGTATAGCGAATAATCGTGTTAATATTGAGTCTAATTCTATTCTATAGGATCTCCAAAAGTTCCTGGACGAAGCAAACGATGGTGTCATCTATTTCAGCATGGGTTCTGCTCTCCGGGCAGATCAAATGCCTCCAGAGAAAAGACAGATATTTATTGACGTTTTTAAACAATTGAAACAACGTGTGATTTGGAAATTTGAATCGGATGAGTTACCTGATAAACCTCAAAATGTTAAAATTGGAAAATGGTTACCACAGTCAGATATATTAGGTAAGCATTGAAACAACGTATTTTGAAATACGAATTATAATTTAAAAATAATCTTACATTATAGAATGTATTCCCCCTTTAACTTTCCGTCTCTATTATTTACTTTTCCAGTTGCTTCTGAAGGGAATTTCGGAGTGTCAATATATCAATTGTTCTACCGATAAAATATGGATAAAGACAAAATGGAACCCCAATATGGAACATTGGACAACGTTTGAATGTCATTTATGTCAAATTTTGAGCACTTCTTCTATATTAATAACATTTATTTTCCAAAGGTTCTTCGATATGTACTGCATTCGTTTTCAGCGATATATTAGCATAAAAAATATTTCGTTTCCTACGCTTTTCCGATATAATCGATGCCCGATTTCCAACGACTTTTTGATAATATATTTATATGAAGTTTTCTATTCGTTTAATGAGTTGAATTTCTTCTTTACTTATTTTTGACTCAAGTCGGGGTAGGGTTGGGCGGAGCACGTTGGAAAGAAGTTAACCAGGGTCTAGTTTGAAGGTATTTACCTAGTGAAAACCTCATTCACGATTGGCAGCCGCTGAAATCCTTCCCAGGATCTTCCAATTGATATGCCACAATACTGTCACTTGACATACGGCACTTGTCATTGTCTTACGTGATTAATAGCATAATGTGAGACGTCTGAGTATATATTTAAATACATATATACGTCATACCTCTAAACGTTACCTCTTAGGGACACGTCTCGATGGGTTTAATTCGCTCTCGCATATATACCCAGTAAGAAAAGCGTTACTGACACTCAGGCACATAACTGATCAGGAATCGATACAAATTACAGTGTTTTCTTCTGGTCTGCAGTGTTGTCTCTCTTCTATAAGCAATTTCACAATATGTTTAAATCGTGATAAAGAGGGCTCCTATTTGTCAGTTGTCTTCTATTTTGTTTCCAACTAGATATTGAAAGAACAGGCAACTCTGAAGATAAAAGAATGGATAATCCCACTGCTTTGTATTCACGTAGGTCCTTGTTCGGTCGCCAGTTGTTAAATTGAATACAAGAAATACACTCTGTTACAGGACTTGTTGGCACTAGTATTAAGATTAAAAAGTGAAAATTATGTCATATGCAAACCAACACTAAATCAACCCGCAAATTTATTGCAAGTGTTGTAAACTGAAAGTAAATAGGAATATGGTTAACTTGAGTCTATAATCTAAATTGGTGTCCTTTCTGTAAATAAATAGGTGACCTCAGGGTCTATGAGCAAGGTGAAGCCAGGCTAGTTCTCCATTGTGTTATACTAAATGGTGTAACATCCTCATGATTGCAATAGGCATTAAACATATGTCAAACACATGTAACCAGAAACATTAATTTAAAGTTTTCGAACTATGACCTATGATTCCTTGCTATTGTCCCAAACGATTGTAAACCAATTACCGTGAAGGTCCACTTAAGTGATGAGCGACATCATATGTTGGTATGTTCAGCCACATTCTTTTGGCCTCAAAAAGGAACGTTGTTCCCATTGAATTTTTATCTTAGAGAACTTTGGCCCAGACCAGATGGATGATGATGGATAAAATGGTGGAATAGAGAAAAGTCGGAGGAAACCACAGAACGCGCAGAAACCCAGGCACCGGGTGTTGTCCACCACAAAACCCACATGGCATCCGCAAGTATCGAACTAACGACCCCAAAACACTAGATATCAGAGCTCTACCATTAAGCCGCCACGTTCCCTGGAACATAGTTCGAATCCCGTTCTAGAATTTATGTGTTCCTTTAAAACAAGAATACTTCCCACATCAAATTATGACTGAAGTTTCTCAAATGACCAAGATACGAACAAATCTAGCGTAATGCTTCTATTATTATTTATTTATTCCAGCTCATCCTAACGTTCGCCTGTTTATCAGCCACGGTGGACTATTAGGCACAACAGAAGCAGTATATCACGGAGTTCCAATCGTAGGACTTCCTGTCTTTGGTGATCAAGATTTAAATATAAACCGAGTAGCAAAATTGGGCTTTGCTATTCCTTTAGATATAACCACCATGACAAGAGAGGATCTTCTGGGAGCTATCAACAAAATTCTGCAAAATCCTCAGTAAGTACTCGTACAATTAACATGGTATTAAATTAAATGCTGTAAATACAAACTGTCTTGATAAGTGACTATGGCCTCGAAGGTCAGAAACTACGGACAAAAACGGGAATTTAATTAACTGCAGTTCCGAATCCCATTCATACTGGTGCCTTAAGTGACGATGCACTGTATATGGTAGTACACAGGCGGTTTACACTGTAGCTTCCAGTAAAATCCAAAAATTAAACTTAATATAAATATATTTTTATTTCAATATTAAGTCCGAATCTTAGGGAATTAATATAATATTCATCCGATGGTAAACAATAGCAAACAGGTTTGAAGATAAGCAAATAAAGTAGAGTTTAAGGAAGGGAGGATCTTGAGGGTGATAAACTGGAAAAAACACATAAACAACTAAATTTACGGGATATCTGGTGTAGTGTTTGGACTATGATAACTGGGCCGTCCAAAACTTGGAACATAGTCATAAGGTCACTTTTTCACATGTAATTTTGCCAGTAGATATTAAATTTCTTCTTCTTCCATTGAATTAACTTGAATTTATTTTTGGACATTAAGCGCCTCTCGATCAAACAGGGATAGGATGATGGACGCATCATACTACTATCATAGCTAGAGAATACAACATATCCAATAATTTGAGGTATCATTATTTGAAAAAAAAAAAGCTTCTAGCAGTTTGTAGCATTGTGTAACTTATTGTTAAAAATCAAATGACAATGTAATTTTTTTTAAATTAAACATTATTTCTGGTTTATCGAGAGAAAATAATCCTATTTACTATTATGATGAGTCGATTAGGAGCAAAGGTTGGAAACGATAGCTCCCGACAATGAAGTGTTAAGCTGTGTTGTCACGGGAATAGTTTAGAAACCCACCAACAGAAATGACCCAATAGGGACTTACAGATAGTATGGTTGTTTCTATTGGGAACTAAAGACTTTTTCTTTTGATGCCAAGAATTCATCCATGTACGTCGGTTATCAACTAGTGTTACTCTCTGATTATTTTTATGTGTTTCTTGTGATATTCCATGATTTGTTTTCTTTCTAGATACAAAGAAAATGTGAAGAAGCTATCAACTCGTCTGAAAGATCAACCTGGAACTCCTCTTGAACGCGGAATCTTTTGGGTGGAATATGTACTTCGACATAAAGGAGCACCTCACATGAGATCTGCTGCTTTAGATCTCAATTGGTTCCAGTATTTCCTGTTAGATGTCATTGCTGTATTGGTGCTAGCAGCTATTAGTGTTTTAGTTATAACAGTTGTAGTGTTACGACGACTTTATAAGTTAATTTGTGGAAGAAAATCATCAGACTCGTCGAAACAAAAGCAAGGAAGAACTAAATCTAAAAGAGAATAGTAAATACATACTCGGGAGCTAAACAGAGTGTGCACAGGAAGACTTCGATGATTATGTACTTTATTTTTAACAGTGAACTGTTGTAACATAATTAAAATTGATTTTGTAAAGCTGTTGTAAAAAAATAAATTCTTGTAATTGTTTGATATTGTAACTTCCTGGACGAACCTTGGGTGATGGTGGACTGAACCCATAACGTTCTCCCTTCAAATCTAGCTGAAGCATTCTTAAGTATGGAGGAGCTAAGGTTTATAGACTAAGGTTACCCACAATGTTCTGTTTTAAGTGAATGTTCTGTAAATGTGTTTTGAGTTGAAGCTATTATAACATCGAAACCTAAAGTTCCGAACTTTGTCAGCGTGTGTTATTAACTTCAAGCTTTTCATTCTTCACTTTCCTTCCTCCCTCCCTGCCGCCCCTCTCTTTCTCTCATTTCCTCATTGTTTGCTTAACTATGTGTGTCTCAGTTTCTAAACTTCGAAAGAACATTTTTGGAGATTCTACGAATATCTTTCAAAGGCAATGTCACAAAGTTGTTGGCAAGACTGAAACTCAAACAGGAAAGATAACGGACTCAACTTATCCTCATGATACGAGACAAGAAAACGAAGATACGATTACATAATCAGTACAAGTTCAAGAAAGTTTATACTTGTGGGTGAGGAGACCGTGCTTGTTCTGCCACTCGAATTGTTATTTGGATTGCGTTGTGGTGTTGGAACTGTCCTCAATTCTTTCATAGGCTAAGTAAGTAAGTAGCTCTTGATTACATCATCTGATTTGACTAATATTATTATTATCATCGAGGTCCAGCAGTTATGGTCGAGGTATTCGGAAAGGAATTGATGAAGCAAGAAGCTTTAAATATTTCAATCTTGCTGACGAATATTATGATAAACGCGAAGCCACAAACTGCAGGAAGGCCACAGAACACGATATAGATCTATTATTTTAACTGCTATTTACACACACACACACACACAATATATTTTAGAGGAGGCAAAAAATGCTGAGGCCGTGGCCATTAGTCGCCCTGCTTAGTTTGATGAGCACAATAACGGTATAATACCTAGACCAAGACCACAATAACTACACTGTTAAGATAACAAATCTAATCGTTTCAATACACACTTTAGAATCACAATACACATTAAAAAAACACATTTTACAAACTTTGAAAA
This sequence comes from Lepisma saccharinum, assembly GCA_022664845.1. Lineage (NCBI taxonomy): Eukaryota > Metazoa > Arthropoda > Insecta > Zygentoma > Lepismatidae > Lepisma > Lepisma saccharinum. Next base: position 12,838 of record JAGDQP010055375.1, read on the forward strand.
CGAATTCTTATAGAGGACTTGAAGAAGTGGTTGAGGCATTAATTTATAGCAAAGCACATCAAGTTTTGACCGACCTAGTAAAGAAACAGACATCGAAGACAAGAGGTGAAAAAGACTTCGACCGGAATTTTCTTAAGAAGAGGGGATACAGTTTCGAGTTTCGTTTTTGCCATCAGCCGACATCCAGATGGCTCTATTACAAAGTCGAAATCTTGCTTGCGTAAGGTTTTCATGGCTTGGTTCCTTGTCATCTTCCAAGAAGGGTCCACAAGAATCATTTCAGCGTTGTCAGGTCTACAGAGTTTTCAATGGAATA
>JAGDQP010055376.1:0-13152 GCA_022664845.1 Lepisma saccharinum
TGTCATACCTTTATTTTTGACAGAGATAATGTGACATTAGTATTCGTAGTTGATTGAAAATTCCAAAAATATGATTAATTGGGGTACCTTGTGAGTTAACTTCACTCTTTTGCTGGCGCCTTCCCCAAGTTTATGCTTCACTCCATAACCATAATAAAGTGCTCCCTATTCCTCCCTTACGATTGCAGAGAATGGAGACAAAAAATTCATTAATTGGGGTTCTTAGGGGGGCTAGATTCAAACTTTCCCCAAATTTGATGGACGCTGTGACCACGTTATAACTTACTCCATAACGAAAATAGTGTATTCCGCATTCCTCCCTAACGACTCCCTAAGATGACGGCAACCCAAAATTTGATTAATTGGGTTACCTTGGAGGGCCAACCAACTTCATACTTTTGCTGGCACCGTCAACAAGTTATCCTTCACTCTCTAACGAAAATAATGTATTCCGTATTCCTCCCTAACGATTGCAGACAACGCCAACACAAAATTCGATTCATTGGGGTACCTTGGGGGGCTAACTTCACACTTTTTGCTGGCGCCGTCATTAAGTTATCCTTCACTCCCTAACGAAAATAATGTACTCCGTATTCCTCCCTAACGATTGCCGACAACGCCGACACAAAATTCGATTCATTGGGGTACTTTGGGGGGCTAACTTTACACTTTTGCTGGCGCCGTCACCAAGTTATCCTTCACTCCCTAACGAAAATAATGTACTCCGAATTCCTCCTTAACGATTGCAGACAAGGCCGAACAGATATTGTATAGGTGGGGGGCTGTGTGAAGTTAGCCCCCCCCCCACATTTGCTGGCGCCGTCACCACGTTATCTCTTACTCCCTAACGAAAGTAATGTAGTCCCTAATAACTCCCTAACGATTTGGTTAATTTTCACCTTAATTGGTTTTGGGTGGGGGGCTAACTTCACAAACGTCAAAGTCGTGTGCTATTTTATCCTTTCTTCAGGAACTCGGGCATTCCAGATTAGAAACCAAGTCTGATAGAAGAAGGAGTGAAACCTGGAAGCATGTATCGACGACAAAAATGTTCTCCTCTTGAAGACATGCTCGCATTTCTTCGATGTTGTTTTTAAGCATGTGTTCTGATATTTTTGCATCCGTGATTCTAGAGTCAGCGTGATAAGCATTAAATATTTTCTATTTCAAACACGGCTGATGTTATCAACTAGAAACTTTTACTGTGATATGTTCATAATATCCGTATTTGTCACACAAAATGTGGTTTCGATATCGTAAGAACTTTCAGACATATGATGGTTTATTTTTATCTGAATTTCAAACATATACTTCCACCTGAGGTACTCCAACTTTAGAATATAATATGTTTCTTCTAACCATCAGCCCCCATCAGTTACAAAATGGTTTTTGAATATGTTCTTCTACATGACATGGAGATTCTTTGAACGAAGTATCGTTTGGTAACTAGTGGGGGCTTATGGTTAAATAACACAAAGTTCCCTAAAAAAGGTGCATTTTGTATAAGTAAAATTGAACGTTTACATAAGAAAATTAATTTTTATCTCCAAAACGGTTACAGATATAGATAGTATTTCGGTTTACACTGTAACATTAGTATTAGTACTTTTCAAACGAAATTTAGATTTAATATCTTAAGCCATTCTGGATATATCTGAGTTTATTTTGAACAACACTATAAAAATTCAAATCCGGAAGTGTTCATTTTTGGACGCGCTTTCCATGATAACCGGAAGTGGTATGGACATAGGATTTGGATTATTGGAACTCTCATATTGTCTAGATATTACGTGCAAAATTTCATTAAAATCGGTTGAGGGGCAGAAAACGGTCATTATGCGCAGTACTCTTTTGCAACTACATTATAAAGTAAACATATCTCAGAAATATTTGCAGTTGTTGTTTAGTACATTTCTTTGGAACACTTTGAAGATATTCTAAAAATTAAAGTAGTAGCCCGTATTTAGATGATCATCTCTACTCCAAGGGGGCATCCGTCAAGAAAAATATATTGATGATGGACTGTAATGACAGACATTTTTGTATTGCAGAAGGACTTTAAACATGGAGCGTGGTGTAGAAGTTTTACGTAGTATCCGCTATTTTTCAATTACACAGACTTTGTCGAAAAGAAAAACTAAATTCATCACGGCATAATATCAATACGCAAAATGCAACTATTACAAAACTCCGAATTATGTGCCAGGATTGCTGGCTTTTTTTTCTTTTTTTTTTCCGTAGATTAACGATATAATCAAAGTAACATGACTGTACTGTTATTGCCTGCAACTCGATTTTACTCCGTGTTTCCGATAAAATTTCGGGAGGGAGATCTGTGCTCTGGGCCATGTCTCCTTCCAGGTACCACCTGAAAGAAACACTGAGTGTGCATCTTGCGGAGCTGAACTTCTTCCATCTGCACATAAAGTACAGACGCACAACTGCAACGAGCTCTTCGTCCTGGACACTTATCTCTACACCAAGCTCATATGACGTCAACATTTCTTACAAGAAAAAAGTGTAGAAGTGGAAAAATACGTCATTTTGAGAGCGCTGATCACAAAGTCATGTGATGGTAGCCGCATTCGTTAACAGGAACATCCTTCTGTTTTTCCTCGTTTTCATGTCCGAAGGTCTCTGTGCTGTGAACTATTACGAAATAATTTTCATGCTACAAATGCCGACAACTAATTAGAAAAAGAACTCTCTAGCTTGGTTTATCTGATTTTGACCTTCACGAAACGCCAAGTGGAAGCCAAAGTAGAGTTTTATGATTCTGAACACGCTAACAGTATTACTGTACTGCACAATATCTGTTGCGTCTGCAAGATCCATGTTCCGCACTGAATGAAGCACATCTCTCTAGTACCATTTCGCACTGGTACAGTCACGAAAAAAGTATTCCGGAATATAGCATTTAGTTTTTATTTAACTTAAATTTATGGGCTATGTAATCTAGTAGGATAACCCTGCCACGTCCCTCAGACATATCACCGCAAGTATATATGTATTTATTTCGTCCACTATACCATACAAGGTTGTACTTCGTACGTTGTGGTGTAGAACATGTCGTAAGTGAATGTAATAACATTATATAAACTTAAGCATGCCTACCAGTCTGGCCCATAAATATAAAAAATTGAATTTATTTTTATGGCCTTTAGGCATCTTAAACTCAGGACGGGGTAGGTTGGTGGAGAGGATGTTGGAAGGTAGACAGCCAGGGCCTATTTTGTAGGTACCATCCCAGCATTTGCTTGATGTGACAAAGGAAAAAAAACATGGAAAACCTCAGTCCGGATAGCCGGCCGCTGGGATTGATCCAAGAACCTCTCCAATGTTAAGCCAACGTTCTACCACCGAGCCATGGTCGCTCGGTCCACAAATATAAGTGAAATAAAAGACACATGGTATGTTTCCGGAATACCGTTTTCCGTGACTACAGAGGGAGAGAACGTGGCCCACAGAGCAATAAAATTTCTAATTAACGTTATAAATAATTCCTATGTCTAACAAAATGCATTTTAAAAAAAGTTTATAAAATATTTATTTATTTACCAATCTTCAGATACAACCAATTGTGGCCATTTTACACGGGATATTAACAACAATAACAATAAGGGAAAGGATTTTGGAAGGAATCGGCCATGGCCTTATTCAAAGTACCACCCAAGGATTTGTCTGGTGAGACTGGGGGAAACTAGGGAAGACCTCAGTCAGGATGGCCGGCGAAGAATCGAACCCGGGTCTTCGCGATTACAAGGTGAGCACTCTGCCACCTGCTATTCTATATTTCTAAAATATACTCTTAGAACATCCTGAAATATTTACAGAATGTTTTCGGTGCATGAATATGCGTGCAAAGGAAAAATTATTTTCGGAAAATATATTTTAAAAAATCTTAATGGATACAGGATGGATTTATAAAGTATTACTGGAACATGTATTGGGGCGCGGTAGCTTAATGGTAGAGCGTTCACCTCGCGCTACGGGGTCTTCGGTTTGATCCCTGCTCATGCAATGTCGGCTTTATGGTGGACAAACACCGTGTGCGTGGGTTTCCTCGGGGCCCTTTTCCTCCTACTTTCTTTATTCCATCAATTTATTTTATCATCATCCATCCGTCTATTGGTTTTCCTGGACACCTTGGGAAGGTCAAGGAGGTCGAGCGTGGGACTGACCACCTCACCTCACTTCGTACCGTAGATTAAGAAAATGTGGAGCGCTACCTCCACATCCCCCATGCACCGTTCACGGTGCGTGCGTATCGCACAGGAAATAGCTTTACTTTTTTTTTCCATAATCTTATCAACAATTTCAGTTACCATCTGTATCTTTATGCTCTAATTATCAGGGGTGGAATGGAGGGTATACGCGGGTACACGCCGTGTACCCACCTAATAGTATAAATCACAGCGTGTACCCACCTCAGTGCATAAATATAAAGGAACGTGTTCCCAAATCCGGATTTTTATTGAGCAGCGTGTACCCCCCAAAAATCTTACCATTCCAGCCCTGCTAATTATATTAATAATACAGGGCATTTCAAAATGGTTTAAACGATTTCAACACATTCTACGAGGAATACGTTATCTGTGATCGAATTTTGCTTGAAATATATTCGAGAGCATCCTCAAGTTTACGTAGAGCGTGCCAATAGTCCATAATCCTACCGCCAGATGGCAGACAAATGAAGAGTTGTAAAATGGCTGAGTAGCGAGGAAACGTCAGTAGGTCAGTGTTCACCGTGCAACGTGTTTCTTGCATTATTTCATAAAGAACCACTGAGCAAAGGACTTAATTCGAAATGGATATGATAAATTCCAGCCTTTGTAAAGGTAAATCGTCTTGGAAGCCACTTCAGAGGTTGATGTGGAGAGCATTAGGGAGTAATTGTAGTGGGAATTGAACTTGGTCAACCACATTATGTATGTGTGAAATTACAACTTAATGTGACAATGTGTGAGTAAAATATAGAAAACTGACATCGTTAAGATCATTTTAAAATGTCCTGTAGAAACAGCCTGGTTTTCAATTTTCATATTACGTCTTCTGTTTCTCTTCAAAGTTCAGTTTTCTATAAAATTTAGATCTTTGTTCAAAAACCCGGTATTCCTGCCTTTCAAAGTTTAACTATTTCTGAAAAGTCTTGAGTGCTATTTCACTAAATTACAGGAAAGTCTTCGAAATTATTTAATCTTTGAAAGATGAACCGAAAACATTGTTGTAAAACAAAATTAAAAATGTAATTTCATAAATTTTTTTATTTTTCAATACACGGCCTACTTTAAAAAAAAACTTTTGCCCAACTTGATAAGTCACTTGTGCTTAGTCTCCTTATAACATTATTACTTTTCGGATATTAAAATTTGAATTTATTTAAGGCTCTTAAGCACCTTAGGCTCAGGCCGTACTTTTCGTATATGGTATGAAAACTAACAAGCTCTATTACAAATTTATGATGATGACTGGATTTCTGCCCGCTGGAAACTTTATGAACCAAAGGTCCCTGGACAGGGTGAACCGATTGTGATTTTTCATTGCCTTATACCGGAGATTACGTTCTAAGGACTAAACGAACAGTCAAAAGTGGATTCCAAGCCATTTTGTCTCCGCCGTTCAACTGAAGAAATGCTTCGCCTTGCACTATATTTTAAGTGCACTATTTCTTATGTGTGGTTTCTTACTTCGATAGTCATTGATATTCTTGATGTTTTTTCTAGATTTTGCATGCCGTATTGGCGTAAGATTCATTGTAACTAACTGTAAGTGAAAGCTGGTTCTTTCTTACATGCCTATCACTTACAGGATACATGAAATCTATAAATAAGTTTTTGAAAGGGATACAAAATTAGTACGTTCTTGAATTGATGAACAAAATCGCTAAATCTCAACTTCACTGCTTCAAGTTCTGTTACTATTTACTACCGTGATTAACGTATCAGACAGTGGTTGTGCGTTTAAGGCTAAATCCAAATGGGCTTTTCCGTTTGACGTCAATTATTCAATTTTCAGTACAGGAATACAGAAATTAATTTTACAGAGCAAAGTTCGTTTCGTCCTTCAATAACGAGTACAATTAGTATTAATGAACTACTAGTAGTAACCTCAGGATTGTGTGCAGACACTTTTAGGACAGAATAATGTCCCTTGGAAAAGTGATATGTGTGAAGGAGAATCAGGAAGTTTCGGTGCACGGAAGTTTCGCTGCAAAGATTAAAATACCTTTTGATAATATAGAAAGGCTGTTAAACTATGAACTTGACCTTATTGTTGGTCGGTTAATACTCTTATTGATGCACTGAAATTATTCGAAATTAAACTAACAATTTGCTTTAAAAAATACTTTCGATATTTTGAATTACTGTACTTGTGATACTACAGATACTATTACTATGGTTCCCTGTGGTGATACTTTCGAAATGTGCCTAAAATTATCATCACAAAGTGCTTAGAAAGTAAATAGTGTATATGAACTGCAGGATCCTTATAAAAAAAAAGAATTTGTAAAAAAATCACCGTAGAGTTATAAAATCTCTCCACTAGAGACAGGACTGGCGCAACCGCCTACGTGATTTTAGCTATAAGAGCGGCGCAAATTGAACATTCATTTGTTTCACTGTTTGTTTGGTACGAGGCGTCTGCTGCTGCAGAGCAGCAAGTATTGTATTTACCACGCGCGGTCCTTTTATGAAGGAAAACAATTGAAAATTCGCATTAGAGTATTTAGAGTTCATCTTACACTCTTGTTAGTTAAGTTCAACACATAAGATACAAACAATTTTCAAGTAAATTGATCAATATATGGTATAATGTAATGTAAAAATCACTTACAGAAAACGTTCTTGATAAATATGATTTTGGTTCTGAAAGATTTTTTTGTTAAACAATAGGATGTTGATACTTGAAGCCACGTAACTTATTTAAAAAAAAACATCAGAGATACATTTGAACATATTATACAACATTAGGGATACATCGCAAGTGACATGAGTATTATACACACAAATTGCTGATAATGTAATTATATTCAACCAATTGTTTACTTGCATAAATTTACAAAGAAAATTATAAAATTGTAAATAGGGTAAGGGCACCTGTCGTCGGACATACACTAGTAGTCAGCAATTTTCACATAAATATCATTGAAACAGACCTATGTCATTGAAAAATGTGTATAAAAATTATCTCTAGTTTCGGACAGCTTTAACTTGATATTTAAGTTCTATCAGCTATCGAAAGTGACATTATATAGATCATCGAAAAAAAAAATCTGGCTCCCCTGGTTAGCTTAAAAGATGCCGAAAGTTTATTTGAGAATGAAGAAGATTGTAAATTTAGGGTAAAAGTCTGTCTTAAAACTATTAAAACGACATTCTATTTTCTAGCTTTTCAAATGTTCTGTTTTGACTTTATATCATAAACAATACGAATAGTCATATCTATTAAGTATATTATTGTGTCCGACTTTAGGTATATAAGGTATATGGAATTCACGAGTTTTCCTGTTGCCAATCGTGGTGACCGATAAGAAGCGTTTCTTATCTATTTTTGTTGCGATGTTAAATTTGTTTCTATTGTTCTTAATCGTGTAATCAAGGTGTTCCTGGCTCGATTCCCGGCGGGGACACAAGTGGTTCGGAATCCATGTTAAACTGGCCTCGTCCTTTGGACGTCATCTTCATGCTATGGAAGGCAATGGCAAATCATCATCGTTTCACCTAGCTCTGGGGCCTTCAGATCAAGAGCTGCCTTCGGGCAGAACACCCATAATCATCATCATTGTTCTTAATAATTTAACAAGTCTTTTCAACAGCACATTACTTATCGAGTCGCCGTAGCGCAGTGGTAGAGCGTTTGTGTAGTATTCGCGACGTCATGGGTTCGATTCCAGCGGCCGACCATCCTGACTGAGGTTTTTCCAGACCTTGCTAAGGCACACCAGGCAAATGCAGGGATGGAACCTTCAACATAGGCCCTGGCTAGTGTTGCCACGAGACGAGACAGAGAAAATGGCTACACAAAACGAGACGAGCTTTCGTAATGCGAAGTATACATCTTTTCGTGACGAGACGCTCTCTGGACAAGATATTTTCGAGAGTCTAAATCTCGTCTCGTCGGCAACACTAACCCTGGCCGACATCTTCCCAAATCCTTTCCCCTCCCTATCCCGGTCTGAGCTTTAGGTGCCTAACATTATCGGCTTAGAACTATCTAAATTTTAAATAGACAGATATAATTATAATTTTTTTTCCTACGCGAATATACACACTTTACTTCCATTAAGCCTAAATGAAAACGATCCAGTATTTCTGAATGTAAGAATACTTATTTTTATGATTATTTCTCTTTGGCATTGAGAGATAGTTTTATAACTATGGAACTAACACGATAAAATACCATCGCATCAAATATTTCTAATCAAAGATGTGTGTTTTCTTTTATATTTCTGGCAGACATGAACTGCACGAAAGAGCTTCTTACATAATGAAATGTTTTTCACGGAATAATATTAAATGATCATTTATTTGTGAAAGGATACATTACTTCCTTTTTTATGTTTCTCAGTACAACCGTAAGCTGCACAGGAGATTTGGCATTTTCTTCTCAAATACAAACGAAACAACTATAACAAACAATGCCAAAGCGCAAAGCACATCAGCCATTTGATAGCAACCCACAACACGTGTTGTTGTCAAACAAACATACTCTCGCTCCATTTTCAAGTAGCTCCACATTAGCAGCGCCAATCCTGACTCTAGTGGAGAGATTTTATAACTCTATGAAAATCATGTAGAAGTCAATAGGCTTAAGGGGTCATCGAAGTGTAACGTAAGGATTCAAGGGGCAGGGGTTCAAGCATGACTTATTTTATATGACAATGAGGGAAGGGGATCAGAGTGTTTACAGACGATATAATGCTAAAAAAATTGACAAGTTTTACGTAAGCACTAGGGGAATGGCCGGGTATCTGCTTATTTTACTTACAAGGGGACGGGGTTTTAAGTGACTGAAAATGTGCTTACGCAAGAGCATCCCCTGAAGTCCCAGTGATTCTGGTTCAACGATTTTACTTGACTAAATAAACAGTGTCAAAGAGGTTACTCCTTGGGTAAAGTTTAGTTTAGGTACAATGTTTCCTACGTGTGTGGGAGTGTTGAAACGCAATATATAACAAAGTTTCGAGTGATTAAAGTGTCAAATCTGCTTAAGAGTGAAAGAGCTATAAAAGCACATGGGACTATTAGGCACCTTCGGTGTTCAGGCAGGCCACATGGTGTGAGTTTTAAAGGCGATAAGCTTCGCATATAATGAAAAAACATTAGATAGCCTGACTTTTATAACCCGTCTTTGCTTTCCTGCAGTGTCTGATTTTTTGTAGCAAAATAAGTCATCCATAACACGAAGTGACGCCATTAGGATTCCCGAACATGCCGCCATATTTCCGTATACTGAACAACTCGAGTATGTATTTAACGAAATCATAATGATACATGCCTTTTCGTAACACTTTTAGGATTGCTGGCTGTCTCTGTATTTTCTAGAAGCGTCTGTATCAATTATTTGTACGAGAATCAGTGGTAGGAAGAGTACATACGGTTCAATAGCTTGCGGAAGTTGAGGAATCGAAAAAAAAAAAATTAGCCTGCTCCTTCACCGAGACCACTATTAACTAAGTGAAAGGTAAAGTTAATAGGTGATAATGTTTTATATATCTGGTGATTGTGATTTTTTCGTTCATAACTTATAATGAATAACACAAGCTGGCAATGCTATTACTAAATTTTGCTAAGAAATTATGATTTTGTTAGAATAACTAACAAATGTTTGTTTTATATCTTTTGTGTTAGTGGGTCCAGGTCTTAGTTTCTGAAAGTGAATTTTTAATTGGGAGGGTTCTCCCATAATCTTCATTCTTCAATTTAGACAGATGTCCATGGAAATAAAAAAATATTCCCATTTCAATCACACGTGGTGAAATGTAGTCTATGTAAAATTTATTAACTACAAAGACGGTACGGTTGATGATCATTTTAATTTTGCTCTCTAAATACTAATACGAGCAGATATAATGATTAGTTGCTGATCCTTGTTTCAATAGCAACATTAGTCGGTAAAAGAATGGAGTATCTAGTAGCAGAATCAAGTGTCAAAATTCCCTGTCTCAAAAATTGCAGGTGGTACATTCTCAGGTAAGAGGAACAGACAAAATTTCCGGTGTCAACATTCCATAAATCCAAAAGACTTCAATGGCACCTTTTTATTTCTTTTTTTAAATAATTGCTGGTCAGTAATTATTATTAATCTATTCGGAAATCTACCGCTCAAGTTTTAACAACTATATTGTTATAGCAACTAAACATGTACAGTTGTCACTTTTCTACTAGCTATTTGGAATAATTATTTTTGCTTTAAAAAGTTGAAAAGTATTAATTTTGTCTAAAACTCTCAATTTTGGGTTGGGGGTCCGAACTTCCCCCCGCTAAATACGTTCCTGATTGTAATAATATAGCAAGTAAATATTTAATTCGTTTTAACTTCGCTCTTTTACTAATTTATCAGTGTTATAGGAAACAACAACATTCATAAGTAAGTTCTTGCACCGAAACATCCTAGACCCGTGTGAAGAACTATCGTAAATTGCAATATCAACGATTTAAAAAAAATGGAACAAGAACAGATAAAACAGGTAAAGCTATCCCCTGTGCGATACGCACGCGCCGTGAAGAACGCATGGGGAATGCGGAGGTAGCGCTCCACATATTCTCGACCTACGGTACGAAGTAAGGTGGGGTGGTTAGTTCCACGCTCGACCGCTTTTACCGTCCCGAAGTGCCCAGAAGTATCAAGGACAGACACTCTGGTACTCAATTTGATAGGAGGTTGAGTGCACTTCAGAACGCCACCCATGTGAACACTGCGAGAAAAATCTCCAGTCTCCTTTGAACCCGGATCGCCCGATTCGTAGTCAGACGCGCTACCGCCTGAAGAACACGTGGATTTAAACTCGGGTCGACAAGTAGAACAGCTAAATCATTAACAACTACTCCAATTACTTTCTAAGGTTAGCTGCACACAAGAAAAGCAAGTTGGAGGTTGGAACGATGAAAAGCTAAGCAGAGCAGTGCCGTACTAGATTCACGTTTTTGTGTGTACTTCGTCCTGCTTCTGTTCAGTCGGAGTGCGGATTTAGTATATTTAATGCGGACTTAGCAAAGCTCTAAAGCACGAATAAACAATAATTTCAGCTTCGCTCCAGCTTGCTTTCTCGGTATGCGTCTACCTTAAACCATCCATTAATGAAAGTACCAGACGATACTAAGGGAATAAGTACACTTTAACGAGCTAAAACTCTAATTAGGCTTACGTTTACGTTCCTTGTAAACCTTTTGAGAAATGTGAGTAGGCCTATTTATAAAAATTGTATCGAATGGCTGCTTGTATATAGAAAACTCGTTTAGAAAAGAAACTGTGTTTGGCTACTTTTTACAGTGTCTACTTCCTTAACGTCAAAAAGGCACCGACATGATAAAAGACGAACTGTGGTTTGTTGGCAAAACCATTCCTTTGTCTTGTTGTTTACTTTCCCAATGTCGCACAGTCTTTCTTATCTTCCTTACATACATCACTGCTAGCAACCTTGAAAAGTTCATTTTTGATACCAGTATCCTGTTCCTGGTGCTGATGACACTTGAAAAGTTACTCGCCAACAACGAGAAATGAGGATATTGCTGCCTTCCTTTCCTGATAGAGTTCAGAGAGTTTACAAGGGATGTACATTTTAAGACATTTTCAAACAAACTTACCGCAACGGGTAAGAGCCACAGTCCTGTTATCGCCCCTATTACTATGTATACCCTGTAATTATCTGTCTGTAATCAAACTTGACGCTACTGATTTGAATTCTTGAATTAATTTATGGCCTTTTAGCATCTCTGGCTCAGGCCGGATTAGGGTAGAAGATGAGGAAATTATCGGCAAGGGCGTTTCTTAAAATACTATCCCGGCATTCGTCTGGATAAACTGAGGGGGAATCCTGAAAAATGAAGTATTTCCGATCCGAAGTACGCTACGTTTCTGCCTGTACTATGGGAGCTGTGATAAAGCTACTGATATACAGTGGTATACATATACTAGTAGCTTTATTGCAGAATGAACTAACAAGGATTAAGTGGGATATCATAGGTCTATCAGAAGTGTGGAGGAAGAATGAAGAACAGTTGAAACTACGTCGGGGCACACGTCTGTAGAGGAACAGTAAAACGAAAACCGACAGGCGTTGGCTTTATAATTACAATAATAAAGACCTGAAGTCACGGATCACAGAAATTGAAGGAATTTCAGATAGAATCACAAAGGTAGTAGTAAAGAGAAACAACAGATACAGTATGGAAATTATACAAGTGTATGCTCCAACAACTTCACACACGGAGAAGGAAATCGAAGACCTATACGAGGAGATACAGAAGATTTTGGATATTAGCAAATTGCATTACAAAACTGTAATGGGAGACTTCAATGCGAAAGTAGGAACCAAGCAAAGCAGTGACACGAAAGTTGGAAACTTTGTATTTGGCAAAAGAAACGAGAGAGGAGAGAAGTTTGTGGAATTCTCAGAAGCCAACAGACTGTTCATTTCCAATACATTTTAAGAAGCCGCCCCCAGAGGAAGTGGACATGGAAAGGCCCAAATGGGACTAAAAACAAAATAGACTACGTTCTATCGAATAACAGGGAAATTCTCCAAGACATGTCTGTTCTGAACAGTTTCAAAGCCTCGAGTGATCATCGGATGGTGAGATGTAAGCTGAATCTAAATACTACACTTGAGAGAAAGAAGGTTATAAGAGGACCGCCACTTTTAGATCTGGAAAATCTACGGAAACAAACAGACATTTGAGACAGAACTAAGCAACAGATTCAGCGCCTTGGAAGAGTTAGAGAATGAAGAAGACATCAATAACAAAAATAAAATACTGACCGAGATAATAAGAGAAACAGCCAATGAAATAGCAGGCACCAGAAAGAAAAAAGAGAGCAAAATCTCAGAAGAAACTAAACTCTTGATGAAGACAAGAAGGGAAATGAAAGAAGAGGAAAATTACATAAAGAGGATTGAATACATAGAACTAAATAAAACCGTAAGGAAGA
>JAGDQP010055377.1:0-13152 GCA_022664845.1 Lepisma saccharinum
AATATAAATGTATCAAACAAGTTGAGTGGTAACTGGTAGAATTTGAATTTATTTATGGCCTTTAGGCATCCAAGGCTCAGGACAGGATAGGGAAGGCGAAAGGGTTCAGGAAGGTGTCGGCTAGGGCCTAACTTGAAGGTGCCATCCTGGCATTTGCCTGATGTGACAGGAAAAACCGTGGAAACATATCAGTCAGGATTGTCGGCCGCTGGGATCGAACTTAGGACCTCCCGAATCCTACGCCAACACTCTACCACTGAGCTACGGCAGCTTGGTGGTAATTGGTAGATAATTGGTATATTACATGTTTATTATTGATGAACAATTTTTGGTATCTGATTTAAATTTCGATTTTGATCTTATATTTCGTGTTTTAGGGGGTAGTTTGTTCCACAGACGAATACTGGTTGTGGTGGGTATGAATAATTTAGTATAAATCTCTGTGCGATGTCTGGTAAGAAGTATTGAGTTTCCTGTCGTAGTGTTTCTGTTATGGCGTTGCAACAAATTTATAATTTATGTATAAATATAAAGGAGCATTGTGAGTTAGAATGCTGTGCGTTTTTACTAAAATTTGATGTTTCCTACGTAAATGAAGTGGAGATGAGTCCAGTTTAATCAACGCTGGTGTTATATGATCAAAGGCGGAGATCGTAAATAAATCTTTTGCATGTCTTATACATCCGTTGTAGTTTAGCGGAAATATTAACTGTTAGATCATTGTATTTTACATCACAATAGTCAAATAATGGATGTGCTAAAGCCTTCACCAAATGAATCTTTTGGTTTATTGAAACAAAGTGCTTTAGTTTTTTAAAGGTGTACGATATAGTTTACACTTTCTTGGTTATGTGTATTACGTGTACGTTCCATGAAAGATGGGTGTCATTGACGACTCCCAGATTTCTTATTTGTGTGGCACATTCTATTTTAGTGCCGTTTAACACAAATTGAGGAAGGTTTAGTCTATTCAGTTCTGAAGCGTGCTTTTGGTTTGCCATAATAATGGCTTGTATATTTAGAGGGTTTGAATTTAGGTAGTGTTTACTTACCATTGCAAGTTTGCAGCAATATTGGCATTAAACTTGCAAGATCTCTCCAAACTTGCAACAAGTTTGGTCATTGCAAGGCTGTAAACTTGCCACAATCTTCCAGCAAACTTGCTAGTTTACTAATGCTAAACTTGCTACAGTATTGGAAAGCCAAATTTTATACAAACCTTGTTTTTAAAAACGGTGGTAGCCTAACATCGAGCCTGTAGCGAGAAAAGATTTAAGTCTTCAGTGGGGTTTGAACTCAAGTTCTTCAGATTTATTTGTCGTCCACTACTCTACCACTGCTCCACCGAACCGTCTGCCGGACGAAGTACGTTTTTCCAGTCCCTTTATGTTACGAAAACAGTTTCTGGAATAGGCATTTATGTAGACTTTAATTTGAAACTGGGAAGGCTTATATTGATCTTGTGTTAACGTAGAGCTATGAAGAAGGCTAATTTGTGATTTTTCACAAGCGAGTAACCTCAAAAGTAACAATGATGTTCATGCGCGAACAAACGTCTAAGTGACATTTTCAAAGGAAAAAAAAAAAATCACGAGTACATTTTTATATATGACAGGAAACATATGAGGCATAAAATATTCATACTTTGGACGAGGACATGTTAGACTAAAGTATGTGCAAAGTATGAATATTTTATGCCTCATATTTTTCCTGTCATATATAAAAATGTAGCTACTCGTGATATTTTTATTTGAAAATGTCACTTAGACGTTTGTTCGCGCTTTAATTCAATTTAGATAATTATTATTTTCTTTCATTATACACAATACAAAGATCAAAACTGCAACATTTCATCGACCCGAGCAGTAAAGTATAAACCTCATTATGATTTTCCTGAAGAGCCTCGCTTGCGAAAAATCAAGGAAGCAGGCTTCATAGCTCTAAAACAGGATCAGTGGGCTTCCATAGTTAAGAATTTCAGTACATATCTCACAAGGGACACCCGCGAACTCGGACAGGAGAAACCGGATGAAAGTTTCTACAGGAACTAATTGCATGTCACTGAATCCAGTGGTGATAGTCGTTTCCATGCAAAATCCCGCAATCAAGCAGTAACGGCGCCAGCTCATGGATGATAGACCAATGTGCTAGAGAAGAGCTGAGAAGAAACGGGAAAATTGAAATGCTGAATGTCGTAAATATGATTAACGATTGAGTGTACAATATGTAGAAGCACATGTGAATACCGTATGTGAATCGCAGTGTTGCCACCTTAGTGAAAATAATGTGTGAAAATGGGAATGGAGAAAAGTGTCCAAAAGAATGCGAATAGTGGAATACATAAAGAACCCGACACAGTAGTCGGGTATGAGGTTTAGTAGTGTTATAAAACAGTGTTACTAACTGCATGAAGGATAAAAGAGGTAATAAGAGTACGTTAGAAGCAAAAACAAAGACCTGAAATCAGACAAGATAAGCTGGAGTGAATCAGCAGGCACAGAACGAAAGAGTGGTGTTACTCATTGCCATGTAATACGCTGCAGCTGAGGATAGACGCCATCTTTGTGTACGGACATGAAGAGTAACAGAGCAGTACCGAGACAAGAAATCATTATTATAAGGACCAAATGAAACATGGAACCGGGGAGGCGACGGTGTTACCAGTAAAATGGTACAGTACGGAAGAACTTGAAAATACATTAGGCTGCTACACTGACCGGAAAGTGTGCAAGAAACAGTTAATTCTCAAATTGCAGATGTGGGTAGGCAAGGAAGTGGTCAAAGCACAGAGACAGTGTACAGTATGCACATTTTACCATCGCTGCGGACTCACAGTCAGCATCATCTCTGCATAGTAACAATCCTATGTCAAATGCGACACTAATAACATTATAAAATGACAATATGACTGAACCGATGTCGTACCCGGACTTTTGCCAAGCATACTGCAACATAGGTTTGTAGATCGGTGTGGAAAGTTGATTGTAGATCACAGAGTGCAGCTTGATCATGAAATAACGATGTGTAAATTCACATGAGGTTTGTCACATTGGAGTCGTACGAAATCAACGATCCGCCGGAAATAGAGTTTGTATTGCCTAATGGCGCCTGTCACCAGACGCAGCGTAATATCGCAATGTGTAACACTACTCTTTCTTTCTGTGCCTGTTGATTCACTTCCGCTTATCTTGTCTGATTGCAGGTATTTGTTTTTGCTTATAACGTACGTTTATTATCTCTTTTATTCTCTATGCAGTTAGCAACACTGTTTTTAACATGGCAAAACCTCATTCCCGACTACTGTTTTTTTTTATGTATTCCACTATTTTGCATTCTTTTGACACTTTTACCATTCCCATTTTCACAAATTCATTTCACAGCGTTGGCAACACTGTGATTCACATACGGCATTCACATGTGCTTCTACATATTGTAGACTCAATCGTTAATTATATTTACTACATTCAGCATTTCAATTTTCCCGTTTCTACTCAGCTCTTCTCTGGAACATTGGCCTATCATCCACGAGCTGGCGCCGTTACTGCTTGACTGCTTGATTTTGCATGGAAACGACTTTCACCATTGGATTCAGTGACCTGTAATTAGTTCCTGTAGAAACTTTCATCCGGTTTCTCCTGTCCGAGTTCGCGGGTGTCCCTTGTCAGTGCATTTACTTAAGAAACCGTTTTCGTAATATAAAAGGACTAGAAAACTGAAGTCGGTAGATGGCGCGATAGAGCAGTCGGTAGAGTGACCGACTACTAACCAAACTGAAGATCGTAGGTTCGATCTTCAGTCTCGACATCAGAAATTATTTTCCGCCACAGTCTTGATTTTTTTTAAAGTTTGTCTTTCCAAGTTTGTAACAAGTTTGACATCGGTCAACTTGCAAGATTGTAGCAAGTTTGCAGCCTGGCAGTGTCAAACTTTGTGTAAACTTGCAATGCCAAAATTCGTACGAACCTACCACAAGTTTGGGTGCTATCTGGAACGCTACCATTGCGCTAAAATAAGCCAAGAGCTAGTTGCAAACACTTTGACAAGCAGATTATTAAGATCGCACAAACAGATATATACTATATTGCGTTTAGATTACTTACGTTAGAAGATAACCGTCGTAAGTTGACGCTGATTAAATTTGAAACTCGCGTTAACGGTAACTCGTTAACCTTGGTAAGATGTTAGTAATAAAAAGAAGGAATTATCCCAATCCAATCCGATCTATCATCGCAAGCGATTTTTTGGAGTTAGTCGAGTTCGGCCTTATTGTTTTCATTGTTATTCCGCCACCCCCTGTGTTTCCGATTGAGAAACCACTGTGGTCAAGCCTTTTTTTTAGAAAATCAATCTTTTGCAAATTAATCTTATAACTCATACTATATTTTACGAAAACGAAACTAAGAATTCGTATTAATTTCCGCACGCAGAGGATACACCCTTCTCGTTAGGCGTACTGTGAAGAGATACGTCGCACTTCTTCTCAGGGTAGTCTAGTTCAATGTGGATTCTTGTTCATTGAAGTCACAAAAGATAATACCATAGTTGAACCTGCAGAACATATATGATGTGCCCCAGTTCCACCTTGGTAGGTATCGGTCGGGCTACGGATCAGACATGGGGAAATGTCAAGCAGGTGAATAAACATTAGACGACGATATGAAAATACAGAATGATTATTTCAGAGCATCAATTTTATTTGAAGTCGTGGAGTTATTTAATTCAAGAACCTGCTATACGAAGCAGTACTTAATAGTTCAATTACTTCCGCATGACAGAAAATATTTTGAAACTTATACATACAATAGTAGCATACAATTATACAAGCTGATTTAAAATTGTTAATAATTCGATAATGATTAGCCAGAATAAAAAAAATAACTTGCACATATTAATATTGTAAGATTATAATTGAAACAATAAAGAATAAACGCAAATTTCATATTGGAAAATATAAGATCACTATAACAGTTCTTAATGAGGAACAGCTAATGCCATCTATCGAACACAAAATCGGAAAAATGTCTAAAGTAAAACTTTCGCCACGTTATTTCATCAATTCTATTCGTTTTAAATTAATTTGATAATATAATAAATAATTATTTGAACATAAAAATAAAATTTAAATAATACATAGTTTAGCTTGTATATAATAGCTGCCACAACTGTGAATTAATCTTAAATTTATTTACATATCACCTTATTGCAGTTTTTACTTTTCCTTGAAACTATACACAGATTTTGCTTCTCCAGTAAATTGCAGAAACTTTAAGGTGGACTAATTTGGACAAGAGACACAGAAACAATTCTTTAAAAGGGCAAAACATACAATACCTAAAAGGAAAAAGGCATCAAAAATTAAATAAAAAATAATAGAAAGAAGAGTAATTTCAAGAAAAAAGCAGAGAAAAGAAAATCGGAATTAACTATTAAGTAAATATAAAAATTGTTTACGAATAGTATGAAATTTGGGTTGAAACAAGTTCAGGACCATATAAAACTTGTTTACAGTGTAAACAGAACGGTATATAGATGAATTAGAGAAGCTAGTACATACAAATGGAATAAAATTCCTTGTTTGTCAGTATGGAACTCGTAAAAGAATAAAATTATCAAGAAAAACTGTCCCATGTAGTAAACTATGGAAAAACTTTAAATCAAACAAATTACATCTATCCATTAGCGAAAGCAAATGAATCTCCTTGCACGTACTAGTTAAGCTCATATTATTAAATACCTTGGATTTCGACCTTAATCAGGCTAAGAAATTATTTTCTATTCATTCTATACCCTGTACAAAATATTTAGGTTCACAATTCCAAATAACTGTTGCATACTCTAGATGGGATCTGAAATTACACATATATAAAATTTTACAAGTATTAATATTGTTAAAGTTCCTACACAGCCATTTCATAATAGCTATGTTTCTTCTGGCTTTAGATGTTAGCATCTGCAAGTGTTTACTAAACAATAATTTTGATTCTAAGAAAATACCATTGTCATCAATGTGTTTCACAAATTTCGTAGCCTCAGAACCTATATTATATTTATATAACGAGAGATTCGTTTTCCTAGTGAAAATTATCCCTTTAGTCTTATTAATATTTAAGGGAAGACAATTCTTTTTAGACCACTGTTCAATAGTATCAATATTACTTTGTAATTCGATGTGATCCTGAGTGGAAGCAATAAACTGAAAAAAATTTAATGTCATCAGCATAGAGTAAAAATTTACAAGTAAGGTTTTCAGATATATCATTAATGAACAATGAAAACAACAAAGGAACCAGATTCGAACCCTGGGGAACACCCGATGTAATATCATAAGTTGAGGACTTACTACCTTTGTATCTAACAATAAATTTTCTAATACAAAGATATGAAGCAAGCCAAGATATGATGCAATGTGGTAAATCATACTTCTCTAATTTATGTAACAAAATATAATGAGATAACTTATCAAAAGCTTTGGCAAAATCAAGGTATATAGCATCAATTTTGCCTCCCTTGTGTAGAACTGGAAACACATTATGCATCAAATTTGATAAATTTGTAACTGGATTTTCCATTAATGCATCCATGTTGATTATCATCAATTTTCATATATATAGAAGATTGAACAAATACTTATGCATGCTTTCTTCAATTTTTTTTTGTGGGGGAGATAATGCTAATAACTGGAATAGGTCTGTAATCGTTGATATTATCACCTTTAGTTTTAGGAATAAATGTAATTGCCACTATTTTCCAAATATCAGGATAAATATTTTGATTTAAACTCCAAATAAACAAGGAAGTCAGCACAGCCTACAGGTGCAATTATTTCAGCTATACCGTTAATAAGAAAAGCAGGTATGCCATCGATACTACATGAAGATTTAACCCTAAGTGATTTAATCGCTTCTAGAACATACTCACTTTTATTTACAGGCGACTTTTTGCACAGAAATTACTAGAGGATAATACACCATTATTATTATATAAACAAAACGATTGAAAAATAGATGCAAAATATTCCGCGAAAGTCTCAGCTAGTAATTTGTTATCGGTTATAACAATATTATCTTTAATTATACCAGATGCTACATTTATTTTTACCTGTATTTACATATCTCCAGAATTTATCAGGAGCACTATTTAAGTGATCTTCAATTTTCTTATTATAAGCTCATTGATCCTTATTGAGATGAATCTTAAAACTTTACGGTGACAAGTGAAATTCAAATAATCGTTACAAAGAGAAATTTTATATTTTTTATTGCTAAATTCTTAGCTTTCAAGAGAGAGTTTTTTTAAAATACCACAAACAATATTTAGATTTCTTAGCATCCCATACAGGCATATTCATCTTAATAAATGATGTTATAACATTTTCAATTTTTGTAGCAACCTGATTAATATCTTTATCTAACAAAATATTATACCAGTCAGTGTCACGGATTTGTGAACATAAATAATAATAGTCTCCTTTATGGAATTGGAAGCGTGCAGGATTCATATGATGTTTAAGACCTTCACTGAGAATCACTTTAATTTCTATTGGATGACTATCAGGAGTCACCATTTATTCCACATGTTTATCAGAGAAAATCAGAACGTTAGATATGACCAGTTCAAGGTTAGAAACAAACGAGTCGACATTTAGGTTCCTATTATCTAAAAAGGTTAAGCGGATTTGAAATTTAAGCTTAGCGTAGTAATGAACGCCAGGGAGAGGTACTTTATTGCACCAGTCTATTTTCGAAATGAAGTCACCAATAATCAAAATTTCGTAATGCAGAGAGTTTAATTTACCAGAAATATAATTGAGATAGTTCTCAGATTCTTGAAGGGAGAAGCCAGGAAGAAAATAAACACATGACAACAAAAGGCTTTTACCAGACACAATTTAGTTCAATCCATAGGTATTCACGAATTCTTTCCAAATCAAATCGTCGATGGACAAATAAATGATTTTTAATAGCTAGTAAAGAACCACCACCTCTGTAATATAATTCCTCATTATACTGTCTATCAACTCTAAAACATATGTAACTTTCAGGAAAATAATCGTAATCTTCATGCATCTCAGAAAAAAGGGTTTCGGTGACAGCAAATACGTCATAATTGCAGTCGGAAACTGAGGAGAAAAAGTCATTACTTTTTGTACGAAGTCCACGTAAATTTTGATACCAGATACTAAGTCTGGCCATGCTTAAAATGAGAATCCATATTGTTAGGTGGTCCATATTATCAGAGGAGTTGGTTACACAACTTACCATAAAAGAGACCTATTAAAATTCCAGAGGGCCACATTGATGGTCGTTGATTATAGAAAACTCAGACTCATTCACCTCTACGTGGAATAAGGAGTAAGAGTTGTATTTGGTCTTTAACCTAGTACACACCACACTCGTGACATTCTTTCTTTTAACAATGTCTTAAACCACATCCACTTCAACTGTTGGATTAAATCCGGTTACAAATAACCAACGTTTTTATTGTTTTAGATACCATAGATTCTCAGATGATATGGCCAAATGAAAGAAAGGAGAACCTTTAGAAGAATGGGAAACCACGGGGCCAAATGCCAAGAAGTGATAGCGATGGTGGTGATGATAGTAATAATAATAATCTTTATTAATGTGCTGTGAATAGATATAGTAATGGAATAGTATAAAACCAATATAGCACAGATCAAAAAATAATATTGTAAATTATAAAGGGTTACAGAACACCAGGATAAAATAATTATAATTTAAATTAGAAAACACATTCTTCCAAGTATTTCATAATAAATATATACAAAATTATTGCCATTAAATACTATATAATGTTTTTGAAATTTCAGCGCTGCGACTTAGAAATATAGGATGAAAACTGAGAATTCAATCTCCGTCATAGAACGAAAATCATCTGCTTTGTTCGACGTAATCAATTCGTACTATTTCGGTAGCTATATGTTTCTTCCTTATTCAGAAGTTTGAAGACGAAAAAAGCAAGAAAGAGAAAGAACATTCATATCATCACTTAACACAATAATTAATGTACAAACCTGCAAAACACACTTCAATAAGTTAAAACACCAAAACATGTTTTTAATAACAGAAATTGCTCGAAACAATGACAGGGTAAGTCTTAACTTGCAGTGCTCTTCTTATCGCTAGTTTGTGTCAATTTTGATGTCATGGCAATTTGGTGCAATTGGTTAGCGCACGTAACGTTTAACTTTTTATACCTTCACCTAGGGCTGTTCGGATCCTATCAAAGGCCGTGATTTATTTTACTTCACGAAACGCAAGAGTAACTTCAATGTAACAGTTTCAATTTACATTTTAGTTTCTTACATGCTTTTATTATTTTTTTTACAATGACATATTAAAACTATTCAATATATTCGCGGGCTACAAGTAGTACGTTATATTGTTAACATATGGCAGTAACGAACACTATTAATTCATATGCTTTTAATATTGAAATACGGTTCACTAGCATTAATTATATAAAAAAATGTATACGATTGTCGGATGCAAAAGCTCACATTTTTTACAGAAAAAATATGCAATTCTTTTTAAATACAAGAGTTCTAAAGAGCATTATTAGAAGATATAATCATAACAAATGAGCTGCTATAAATTAAGTGATGAAGCTACCAAAATACATCAATATCTTAAAAAAGTATTAAAAGTAAAAATCAATTTTAAATGAATAAAACGAACTAAATGACGTGTTAAGGCATACAGAAACGCTATTCACCACTTATAATATTATTTCTTTCGATCCATTTATGTTATCTCTTATTAACAATACTAACAAATCAAATATCATCTGTATGTTAATGACAAGCAGTCGGCAGATTGATTACGTCATAACATGGCGGCGCCCGATTAAGCGCAAGACTGAGATTGTTTCGAAGCAAGGTTTTATTACTCTTGACAAATGCATCACAGAAAGAAAAAAATGTTTTCCGTAATCTACTTTAACAGAATTTTTTATTGCAATAAAAATAACACTAATGGAAATGTCCATTATGAATGTATAAAATAAGTTAGAGACAAGCCAACCACTTAAACAAATAAAAAAATCCCTTTCGGCAGGCCTACAAGCTGAGGTAAATCTCGAAGTTTTTTTTTATTTTCAAAAATTAAAATCTCCCCTTATATGAACGCTATCGAGAAACTAGTTATTGATTTATAGATTAACTATCAAAATCTTTTCAACGATACCCCACAAGACGTGGTTTGAAAAATTTTGAATTTTCACCCCCATCCCCACTCGCACCCCCAACAACCCCTGAATCTTTGGTGTCACTGTAAACTTCATAGGGAGTACTATAATTTATGCAGACAAAGTTTCCCTCTAAACTCCATAGGGGCTGATATATATATTTTTTTTAAATTTCAACCCCCTCGCCCGACCACCCCCTTGGGCCGATTTTGTTCATTAACGAAATTAGTCGAGCTATTTATTAGACCTAGAAATAACATATTATAATTTGGTTCATATATCTTTACAATCATGACCGTTAGTGTGTGAATAAGATATATAAATATATACATAGATATCGTACCAATCTCAATAGGTAGATTTTTTTTTATCGAAATCTACCTAAAAAACAGAAAAGTTAGTTACTAATTCTTAGACGAAATATTATACTTTGTCATCATTCTGTTTAACATTATATGTGATTTGTGAAGGATTCTAAAAAAAACATTTGAGCTCTTAACCTACGTGAAGGAACTTGTATGTGACAATTTTCCAACATATAAGTACTTTGGATTTTATTTTTTTACAAATCATCTATAAATTGTATATCTATTTTTTCTCTTCTTAGGTACAAGGGCTCAGTCCCAAAGTATTGGCAACATGTTCGTAACTATACTTGTAGTACTCATGCTTAAATCTATAACATACAATTTTAAACAACTACTTTTGGACTTCTTAAAGTTTTCCTTTGACGGTAATAATAATAATACTTATACTTTATTACGGGTAGTTGACAATAGAGCTTTTTTGGCCTGGACATGTCACCCAAGTACATTATAATGCAACACAGGTACAAAAAAAGTAATACAAAAACAGGTGTTATAATTCAAAATCAAACTATTATAAGAAGTATATGAGAGAATGAACATAAATAATCATACAAAAACATAAAAGGTACATTAAAACATAAAGGATTATAATCAAGTGAAATCTTCACCAATATAAATTTAGTTGTCATCTTTAAGAAAATCGTCTGAACATAGTCTAAACATGCTGAAAATTATTTAGAATACAATGATTCCATGTCATTCATGACACCCCCAAATAAACCATAGACAGATGTACATAAATATTCATATCATGGATTATAGTCGTATAACATATTAGTATCTGTACTAGCTGAACAACAAGATAAAATAGGATTAAAAAAGATGATAAAAGAGTGCATTGATAAATATGTATAATTATTCCATGATATGTCTTTAACATAAACAGAAGATTTAAGTATGTACATAATTCATAATCGCATACATTTTGTGAGATATACTATTGTTCCATGTTATTAAGCTTTATTAATTGATTGTAAACATATTTAAATTTAGTAATTTAGTGCATCGCGAGATCGACGATGTTTCACAATCAGAATACATGAAAACTAAGGCGTTTCTTATATTGTGGTATCCTCATTTAATACAATCTGTGGTGATTTGACCATGCAATACCCCATGAAACAATTTAATATCATTTACTAGGCGACGATCTGACAATTTAATGAGACCCATATATGTTCTTATATTCTCAATAGGTTGATTACTGAATTTACTCCATTTGAGCCAAGACAAGAAGTTGTTCTAAACATTTTCGATAGATTCTTCTATAGTTTCTTTTGTAGTTCCAAACAGGACTTGCATATTCAAGGCCCGATCTAACCAAGGAGCAGAATAAAAGCCATGTTAAAAGACTAATAATAATAATAATGGCTCTGAACTCTTGTAATGTTGGCCAATAGAACTGCGACTTCATTTTTTGGTAAATTCTGGCTAAATTTCTTGCCTTAATTTCTGCAAATCTCGGACTTCCTTTACAAAAATATGAAAGGTGAATTTATGTTAGGTAGATTTCGAAGAAAATGTACCTATTGAGATCGGTACGATATCAAAGTATATATTTATATATATATATTAACACGCTAGCGGCCACAATTTTGAAGATATTTGAACCAAATTTTTATATGTTGTGTTTAGGCTTAATAGCCCGGTTAAGTTCGTTAATGAGCAAAATCGGTCGCCATCTTGGATCCAAAATGGCCGCTAACCCATTGTTGTATAGAATACACAGCCTAAACCGCTGGGGCTACTGAAATCAAATTTGGCATAAAGGTACAACATCACTGTTTGATTACGAAACTGTTACCTAATGAGTTCAAATACGCCATCTTGGATCCAGAATGGCGGAAGCAAGAAATCTATTTTCCATATCGTTCGAGCTAGAGATACGAAATTTGGCACAACGGTGTATTGTCGCTAGTAGTTCAAGAAAATATTACGAAATGTTGAAAAAGTCGCCATCTTGGATCCAAAATGGACGCCGAACCCATTGTTGTATAGAATACACAGCTTACACGGCTGCAGCTAGAAATATCAAATTTGGTAACACGGTACATTATAACTTTTATGTTACTAAACTATTACATGATGTATCCAGAGACGCCATCTTGGATCCAAAATGGCGGACCTAAAAATCCATTTTCCACACCGTTGAGCTAGAGATACGAAACTTTTCATAAAGGTGCATTGTGACAAGTAGTTTAGGGAAATATTACAACATTTGGGAAAAGTCGCCATCTTGGATCCGAATTGACCGCCCAAAATCCCACTTTGCACACCATTTGAGCTGGATAAATAAAATTTTGCTTGAATATGTACCATCACAAGTAGGTCACGGCAATATAAGAAAACTTTCCAAAAGTCGTCATTTTGGATCCAAAATGGCCGCCCCAAAAACCCAATTTCCAAATCATTGAAGGTAGAGAAACGAAATTTTCACTGAAGGTGTATGACCAAGAGTAGGTTACAATAAATGAGGCAAACCTCCCCTTTGGGGGCGCAGCTCCCCGTGGGATTATGCAGATGGACACCATGGTGGTGTAGTGCTGCAGGGAGATTTTGGTTAAGATAAAGGACGCGC
>JAGDQP010055378.1:0-13151 GCA_022664845.1 Lepisma saccharinum
CGCGCCTGGTCTGCTCCTGTATTTTCTTCGGATGTGTGGTCACGAAGCGTCGCATTTGATAGCGTCATGTGACATAGAGCATTGCGATCCTGTGCTGATCTTGTTTAGAGTTGTAGCCTAGTCTAGTATGTGCATGTATCTGCTTTGATCTGTTTTCCACTGTGGAGAGCATGGCATGAAGTATGTCTATGTAAGTGCATTTTGGCTTTGTTTTTTGTGGTGTGTGTAGGGAGATGTCGAGAGCATGCGTGTTGTTTGTTCCTGTGATTTTTTTTTTGACTATTCTCTAGAACCCAATCTTTGGAAAGTGCGGACTTTTTTCCTTTTCTTTTGAAGACACCTACTTTCAGTTTCGGTTATCTGGTTTTAAAGCAAGGTTTTTACAGTGAAGTGAAGAGACTTGGAGAGAGAATTTTGAGATATTAACCGATACGTATCTGATGATGGTTAACCGATCCCCTGCCTTTTGTGTATTGATACACACACATATACATTTGGTGCTAGTTAGTTAGTATTTTTCAGTGTTGATTTATTTCTGTGTTTTGCTTAGATAAACTGTTAATGACAAGCGATAGAATGGCTGACGGTACGCGGGGTAGCGAAGGAGAATTGAGCTGCTTCGACTTTGTCACCATGGAACCAGTGATAACCTGCAGCAAATGCGCTCGTAAGTTCCATCGCGAATGTGTACAGAAATCTCGTGGTGAGCGTGCTCGTTTGACTGAATGTGGCCTTGACTGGCAATGCAAGGACTGTGAGGACAAGGAATCGGATATGCCGGTAGGTGGAGAACCAGTGAACACTGGTGATCCTTCAGGGGAAATATCGCTGAGGCGTCCTTACCTAAGAACGATTTTGAAAAACTTTTGCAGGTGATGGGTGGCATCTCAAAGCAAGTTGGTAACTTGCAAGTGGACCGGGAAGAGAAACTCTCTTCAACGGAAAGTAAAATGGAAGAGATACTCGAGGAGAAACTCTCTTTATGGGAAAGTAATTTGGAGAAGCTTTCCTCAACCGAAACCAATTTGAATGATCATATCTTTTATTGGAAGATAAACTCACGAAGAGGATTTCTTCAACTGAAATTGATATGAAACGCAAAATTGTTTATTTCAGGGAAAATATTGAGGCTAGTGTAAGCGAGTTAACTTGTGACTTTGCTTCGATGAATGTTAAGGTAGATGAGGCCACTTCCAATATAGAACTTGTGGAAAAACGCACTGAAGAAGTTGCAGATTCAGTCCAGAAGACTGATTCCAGGGTGAATACGTAGCTTGAGGAGACTTCTTTCATGTACGAGCCCGGGTCTCGAGAACTTGGTTCTGAGATCAGATCCGTCAGAGATGAGGTGATATCACTCAAAAGCTAGTTGTGGGGAACTCAGGTCCTCTCTTCACCTGGTGAGCCTAAGAAAACTCAAGTCCAGCAAACTGACAAAGACTTTACCATACCGCTGTCGAAAGTAATCTCTTGTGGTGTCAGTGGAGGCACTATTATGACTACTTCGTTGGTTACCGCCGTGAGTACCAACTCAAATGTTACTGCTACGAATAGTGATATATGGAAATTTGGTATGACTGGGGAACGACCGTATCTATTTGAGTTTGCGGCTCCTACAAGCATTCGAGATACTTCTACTATATGTGCGATCTATCAGATACTCCAAATGACTCATTCCATATTTTCATCTCGGATACCGACAGGTGGTAATGTTACTCAATGGATGGGACGCGAACCTTTGAGGTTGAGTGCGGTTAGTGGACAGGTACCCACCGAAATGAGAGGTTCCGAGCCAAGTGGTGTTGGGATTACAAAGCCTCTCAAGTTTGGAGACTTAGTTCACTTCCAAATTTTCTCAGGTCAGATTCCCCAGGAGTTCCTAAAGGGTTTGGAACAGAACTTCGAACTCATGAGGCTATCTGATGCAGACCGGTTACTCATAACATCTAGGCGCCTGACTGGCGGAGCGTTAGCGTGGTACAGTAAAATCAAAACACAAATACATACTTACAATGATTTTGTAAAACACTTCCTTAGTCAATTCAGTGAAGAACGGCTAGAGAATGAAACTTCAACGTTTGCAAAAGGTTAAATTTGTGAACACCGAATACAAATCAATAGTAGACTTTGTTTGGAGTGTGGGAAAGACATAGAGAATTATGCGGTGACAGTGACGAAGATGATCTACTTGAAGTTTGTTAGAGGCACTTTCTCTGTCGTTAGGACGTCAGATGCGTTTGTTGAAACTTAATAGTGCTGAATAACTAATATAAAACTGGACTTTGTGTATTCGACGTTCATGATATAGAACTCGATCTTGAATCTTCATTGGAGCCGTCTAATATTCAGAAACGCAAATTTACTTGCAATAACGGAAGTACTAGTAAGGACAGTAGAAGAAAATTATAGGTTAGGAATGTTCAGACTACAGCTAATGCTGGAACGCAGACTTCGGAGTTAGTAGTTGAGTCGGAGTTAGTTCAGATAGGGTAGTGACTCCGAGTGGAGCTTGTGCAGGTACAGGTAATGGTAATGCAAGTAAGAATAGGAATAGAAATCAGAATAGATCCAGAAGGTGGAATAGGGAGAATGGTACTAGTTCTTATGATTCAAGATTCAGGTCTATAGGTAACAGCGGTCAGAATAGGTACAACAGTAATAACAACAATAGACATTATGACACAAACACAACAGAAACACGAGCACGTTCACATGTCCTTATAATGGTAATAACACGAAAAGATACAACATGCTTAACACAAACAACAACACGAACAACACTAATAACATAGATAACAACACTAGTAATCCGAATAATAACACTTATCCTAGTTGTCATCACAGATGTGGGTGTTGTTCAGTCGCATATCTAGTAGAGGAAACTGCCCCAGTGCTGGGAGCGAATTGCACCGACGATACGGTTTCGAATCCAAGCCCTGGGACCTCTTTGGGAGTTGTATGTCCTGGACCTTTCAGGGAACTTTCAGAATGTATCGGGTAAGGCTTTAAACTTCCGGAGCGGTCTTTAGGTGTGTCGTCTAGGGATCGCGAAGATGAGTTGAGTCGGGCCAGAGAAGAGCGTGTTATTAAGATGACTAGTGTTACGGTTGAGGAAGATAAACCTCTGTATTACAATAGGCCACTTACTAAAGCTCAGTGGAAAAATGAGAAATTCTTCAACAGTCTTGGATTCGAAAATCCTTCAGTGGGCGATACCCTTGAACCCGAAATACGTTATGTCCTGATGTATGATCCAAATGAACAACCTGAGGATTTAGATCGGTATGCTTGACCTTGTTATTATAAGCCGTCTTAGGGTTTTAGATGGTACCGAAGAAAGGAAAGAGGAATTGTTAAGTAATGGGAATTAAGTAATTGTTAAGTAATTGTTAACTATTTCTCTATCCTTTCTTTTTCCTTCGGTCATGAAAACCTTGAGAATTTGTTGTTTTTCAAGAAAAGAAATCCAATTTTTGGTGTATTGTCTTTCTATTCTTTTCTTGGTAGGTGGAAAATATGTAGTGACACATTTTCGGTTGGTCGCAACATATCTTACCCTCTCCTTGCACTAATACATAGATCACTGAATCAAACATGTTTCAATTGGCTACTCATCCAAATCAGAAGAAAGACAAGTAAGTGCCTCCCCCGTTTTTCAAACCTTCCCACATCCTTTACCTTACCCTATCATGAACTCAGTGAAAAAATTTAGGTTCGTACCTTTAACTCAAAATCTTGATTGATATCTTCCCGCATCCTTTCTCTTAACCTATCACGGCCTGAACGAAATTACCATGATGGTACCTTAAACTTAAACCCTGACCTATAGCTTCCCATATCCTTTCCCTTCCCCTATCATGACCTGAGCGAAAATGTTATTGCGCCTTAGATACATAAAGATCATAAATAAAATTCAAATTAAGTTGTAATACACTTTTCTATTTTCCAGTGAACTTTGACTACATCATCTGTTATCATTTAAAAGTAAAAAGGTGAAGGAGGGTGTGTGTGCTCCTTTGTGCTAAAATTTTAAAGAACTTATATAACAAAAAGTAAAAGGAGTAAGGTGCCCTTTGTCCCCCAAAATTTTAAAGGACTGAAATTGCAGAAAAAGACTTATCAATATATGTTTAAGAATATCGCTTTCACAATAGTACGCCTGGTTAACTATGATATACTAAATTCAAGAACCTAGGTACGAATGAATATTCTTTCATTTACCTTCACTTTATATACTGAGAAATTAAAGCTTAACCTACAAACTCGTGTTCTGTCAATGACCTCTTCGCCTGAAGATGCATTTTTTTCTTTTTAAATTTCACACCTCATTAAAAGGCTAGCCGTACAGCCCTATTTCCTCATTAATCACTGACGTCACCCCTCGCATTCTATGAATGACCTCTTCACCTGAAAATGTATTTTTTTTAATTTCACACCTCATTCAAATGAAGTAGTCAGCCAGCTCTATTTCCTAATTGCCCATTGACGTCAGCCTTTAAGTGCTAACATATACATTTTAATTTAATCTTTTCTTACAACGTTTCTCCTCTGACCTCAAAACGTGGTTTTTGAAACTTCTACACACCATTCAATGATATAAACAATCTACACAATCTAAAATGAGAAAATTATGTTCCCTAGATATCAGTCTTCATATTTCCAGATACTCTAACGTTAGACATCAAGATTTCAGATGTGTGTAGGGCATTCAGCTACCAAGAAAAAAATTTCATTCGCTCAATTAGCAATGTTTTGTTTCCAGCAGTCGATAACACGAAGTTGAGCATTCACCTACCAAAAGTATTTCTCTGATGTCAAAATCATATCTAGCTCTATCTTGCTGGAGAAAACTTACATTATATTTTACTTTACTAGATTAGATCTTTACATTAATAATAACTTAGTACTTCACAAAGTTAAGTACTCTTAAAAAGCATTCTTAATTTTAGAATCAGGCGTCAATTATGTCCTCATAGAAATCACGTAAAAACTCCTTCTATGTATGTCATGCTCCGTAGCAACCACGTGAAAAGTTCTCCGTTTTAAACTTGCATGCCCCGTTTCATATGTTAGATTAGCACATTATACCAACATTATTTTAGTTTCTAATGAATCAGCAAAGATGTATCATTCATCTCATGGTGTATGTAATAAAAGGTAACTTGTTTTCCTATCTAACTCACTTCCTCAATATTTTTACCGTAAATGTTAAACTTATGAGGGCCCTCTCCATGATTTTAGCTCGCAAAATTACTGAACAGCTCAATTCTTTTTCTCCGTTTTACGAAGTCTGGCGGGTGTGCCAATGATTTCAGAGGTGGTCTTTAAAAGAAAGCCTATCAGAATCACTGTTCACCTGAAACTTTACCCTCAATCTATGTTACCTCAGAAGCCCCATCATTGCCCGGGGAACAAAGTGCTGCTATGTTCTTCTTTTCCGGATTTTACCTATTCCGATTTAAGGGAAATTGAGAGGGTGTACGTAGAGTTTCACACCTAAACATTTTGAATTCAAAAGTGTTGTTTATCACTCTCTCTCTCCCAGTCTTCCCAATTGTCTCTTTCCACTTCTCTCTCTTCCCAACACCAGTAAGAGATTTTAAGGACTTCTTCCAGATAATTTTTTTACGGGGGAGTGGGGGGGGGGGTAGAGTGAAAATTGGGAGAATGAAAGTAGAGTTTCACACCAAAACATTTTAAGTTCAAAAGTGTTGTTTATCACTCTCTCTCTCTCTCTCCCCCAGTCTTCCCGATGGTCTCTTTCCACTTCTCGCTTATCCCAACACCAGTAGGAGATTTTTAGAGTTTTTTCCAGAACATTTTTAGAGGCTATCAGTATTTTCAATTTCCGGGGTGTAAAGGTCTGGCGGACTTAGGGTTTCTTCCAGTATTTTCAATTTCGGGGTGTAAAGTAAAGTTGCTTAACAACTCAACTGAGCCACGTCTGCTATAATGTCAATTTTACCGCCAAAATTCACCCGTAATCTTCTACAAACAGGGTTAGGTGACCTCCACATCTTGCCAACTCCTCTGCGTGGGTCACCACTGTATACAGCCTGCAATTGTGTAAGGAGTGTACACGAGATCTACTAACTACAAATGACCTGTCGATCATAGGAATTCAATACAATCAAATTTACAGTGCGTGTTAAAACGCACTAGAGTCATTGAGTTGTTTCGTTTTAACATAGTATTTGGTGTAATGTTTCGATTCATTGATGAATGCGATGTCTGAATTCCGCAGAGATGTTCTCTATAGATAGCAGCTGTTTATGTGCTTAGTTGTTTTGTGGCTTGCCTAAAATAGTAAAATATGTTCCAAAAATGGAAAGATTCAACCAGTAATATACATTTTGTTACAAAGCAGGAACATATATTTTGGTAGAAAGCACAAATAACATTATTTTGTTATAATAATAAAACTATCTGCACACACATTTGCAATGTGGTTTTCAAATGTTTATTTTTGAATAAATATTTCACTATAACATTCGTATCAACATAATTCCATTAACTTTTCTTCCTTTTTTATTGAAACTATGTTAAAAGGGACATAATCAAATTCTGAAATTTGGCCATAAATTACAAAATTTTGAGTTTTTGAATACCTTAGATTGTGGAAATATTGCTTCATTAGATCATAAAAGAATCGGAAAAGTGATACTGTGGCAACGCTTTTTGTTCTCCTGAAAACTTAGTTTTTCTGACTTAGTTCCTTTCAACATTGGATGATTAGATTTTGTATAACGGTTCATTATCTAGCTAGTATAGTGAATCAAATAATAATTCCTCATTACGCTCGGAGCATGAGCAAGGCTCGGACCTACGATGCTTAACAAAGGTCTGCTACTTTCGCCTATAGAGCAAGATGATCAACCACGAATAACTGTAGCGAATTAAAATGGATTGTCTTGTTGTGTATCGAAACTGAAGTACTAGTTATTACAGGAGGTAATTTGAAATCATATACATTAGCTAGTTGATAACTTAAATACAAAGAGGCACAAAGTGTTTAATAACTTCAACTTACGTATTTGTAATACCTAAAATAATTCTTTTAAGTTTTTTATATTCATATTTGATTATAATTCTAGGCGAAGAACACAACTTTCAAAAGAGTAACACAAGAAACTTTGGTGTTCAATACGATTATGGAAGCATTATGCACTATGACCCAACTGATTTCTCAGCTAATGGGCGTCCTACAATAACTCCAAAAGTAAGTATATTTTTGGTATTGGCATAAATATGTAATAAATGTCAAAAGAAAGTAAGAAGTAACATAATTTTCTGTATCTCTTTAGAGTTAGAAGAACCACAGTAGAGTTTGCAATATATACTTGCGTGATCTCAATCGAAATGTCATATACACATGCAAGAGTTACAGAAATCAGTTGAGTGTTGTAGATGTTATTTCATGATGTATGTTTCAGTATTTTATTAATAACTAGCTGATTTGCCCGCCCGTTAGTGCGGGGTGAAGAAAATATTTAGGCAATAGTCATTGGGCCATTCACCATTAATCGCTTACACGTGGCAGGCTGCGCCCCCTTTAGCGTAAACATACTCTTTGGGGAGCTGCGTCTCTATAGTGCAGATATGCTGTAGCTTTTACTAATAACACCACCACCACCACCACCACCACTACTACTACTACTACTACTAATAATAATAATAATACTCCTACAACTACAGGTACGACTACTACAACAACTCCTTCTCCTCCTCCTACTACTACTAATACTACAACAACTACTACTCCTACTACGAATACTACTACTAATAATACTACAATTACCATCACCACCACCACCACTTCTACTGTTACTACTCCTTCCAAATACTAATTTAATGCTTTAAAACATTATCATCTACATATTTTTTATTTACAACAATCCATATTAAAATTTAAAAATGTATAAACTAATTTTCTTTTTCCCTTACTCTGTTTTCGTGTTCTCCAACAATCTGATCATGTGACTAAGCCCACTACTTGGGTGAAACAAGGAGTTGGTTGCTGGTTATATAATCATCGAGATGCCATTCCTTGCCCTGTAACAAAAGTTCGTAGATCTAGTCCATCTGTTAATTAATTTAACATCAAGAGTGTTGAAAACAAGATTGTCCGTGGAGCGATGCGCTTACTTACCTCAGATGACATCGTGGTCACAACATATGCCAATATTTTGGAAGCTTTACGACAAAAACATCCGTCTCAATCCGGTTCCCTTTTTACGCCGGATCCTCCAACTTCTACGTCCACATTACCTCGAGTATCTGTTACTGAAATCTTGAATGCCATGAAATCCTTTTCCTTTGGTTCCGCAGGTGGGTTGGATGTCTTCGTCCATCGATACTGAAATATCTTTTACTTTTCAATGAGGTGGTACTGAAGGATCAGCTTATCACATCTTTGTGTGACTTCATTTATGTTATTTATCTCTTCCGGCCAATTTTCTTTGGTTCCATCTTGATTGAATTACGGACGAATTGCGGTGGAATTCGTTCCATAGCGATTGGTAATGTTTGGCGTTGTTTGACAGCAAAAAATATATGTTTAAATATCGTTTACCACTTTTCTTTCCCCTAACCAACTAGAAGTGTGTGTTTCTTCCGGTGCCTAGGCTGCTGTCCATGCCGCATGCCGCTAGCATATACTTTTCATATCATCTTCGTCCAAAAGTCATGTAAAGCTAGATTTCCGCAACACCTTCAATGAATTAAATCATGACGCTATGTTGCAGGTTGTTAAAAAAGATTTCCCATCGATCTATCATTATGATTGTAAGTGTTATTGACAACTCAGTGATCTCTTTCTGGGTGATGAAATTATCCCATCTCAAAGCGGCGTCCATCAGGGTGAACCACTTGGTCTGGTCCTTTTTGCGATTACTCTTCAATCTGTCGTTAATTCAATAACCATCGAATTGAATTTATGGTATTTGGACGACGGAATCATCGCGGGTGATCCTGATCAAGTTCTTTCAAGTTTACTCAGTATTTGTGACTTATAGTCAGAGATTGGCCTCCATCTGAACTTTTCAAAGTGTGAAGTTGGTTTTCTAAGCGTTCCGCAAGATCAGACCGATGTATTTTGTTCAAGATTCAACGATGTGGCTCCTGGAATTCGAATTTTTACTTTTTCCTCATCATTTCTTCATGGTGCCGCAATCTCTACCGAGGCTTTACGGAGTCTATTGATAAAGAAGATTTTTAAACTTGAATTTTTCTTTTCTCGCCTCTCTTTGATTTCCGCACATTCAGCGTTTTATCTCCTTCGTGCACCTTGTTCTATTTCCAACTTATGCGTTCTTCTCTATCTTGGCGGGAAGAAACATTACTACAGAGGTACGATTGTGTCTTAAAAATTGGCTTCGAATCGATCCTCAACTGCCCTGTAAGTAATAGCGCCTGGCTACAGGCTATTTTGCCCGTTCATTCGGCTGGACTTGGCATTCGTCGTTCTATGGATTTGGCCATTCCGGCTTTCTTAGCGTAGTTCCATGGATCTCGTTGTCTTGTTGGGTCTATTCTTTCTCTGGGGTTTTTACTTCACCCCGACTCCGCTATTCAGGATGGCACATCTCAATGGTCTAATTTAATAGGCGTAGATTCTGCCAGTTTAGACTCCAATAGTTCTCAAGCTACCTGGGATGATCCTATTGTCAAACGCACATAATCGCTACTTTTACAAAGCTGCTTTTTCACCTGAATCTGATGTTTGGCTCCGGGCCTTGTCTTTTCTTCCTCTTGCCCTCTATTTATCCAACAAAAATTTTCGTATTGCTATTGCCGACGTTTATTAGCAGACGACTGTGTGCCTAACCATTGTTCAGCTTAAGGGGCGTTCGTCGATCAACGGGGCATCCACGGTCTTTCCAGTGTACTCAGTGCTGGTAGACACATGCGTCATGTCCGTGTCAACGACGTAATTCTTCGAGCTCTCATTTCCGCTGACGTGCCATCGGTGCGTGAACCTTTTGGTTGTAGCCGATCGGATGGTAGGAGACCCGATGGAATGACACTAGTACCATGGAGGAGAGGAAGAGCATTATTATGGGACTTCACTTGTGCCGATACTTTTTCCCTCTCGAATCTTTCTCATTCATCTTTACGAGCTGGCTACACACAGAGAGGCCGAAAAAATAGAAAATATTGGATAACTTCATTTTTGTAGTCATAGCAATCGAATCAAATGGGGCACGCAGGGCCTCAATTTTATTAAAGAAGTTGATCATCGTATCAAGCTTGTTTCCGACAATGCTCGTGCGACCGACCATCTTTCTACTTCGGCGCATCAGCATCGCAGTTCAGCGAGGGAACGTTTCATCTGTCCTTGGTACGCTGCCTCCTGGGAAGGAGTTGGAAGAGCTTTTCCTTCTATAAATGATGTGATGATTGGTTATCTATTTCTAATCTATTTGTTAATATTTTATAACTTTTATATTTAAATTAATTTGTAAATTATAAATTTATTTATTTCTGATTGTTGTGTTAAATTACAAATTGAAACAATGTATTTATTACATTGTTATAACAATGAAATCACTGTTTTTTTTAAATAGTTCGCGACACAGTCACTTCTGGTTTATAAAAATATGATAATTTCCCAAGGCAAACAAACCATTAGGTATATCTATTCATGTGCGAAAAATAATTGTAATCTGTCAAGCGGTTTTGGAGTGGTGATTAGACAAATATCGTGACATTCATTTTTAATATATGAGATTATTACTTAAAAATATGTGTATTGTGATTCTTGTTCTATGATAAGTACTTTTGAAAGATGCACACAGAAAAGCAGTGCTTCTTTAAGCATTCTTTTTTTGGAGGGGGGGTTACCGCCCGGGGATTTACAACAGAACATCCGAAAGAATTGGTCTCAACACTTGTATTGTTCATATGTATTAGACTCTATTAATAATTTTCGTTAGCCCCCCCCCACGAGTCCCAAATAAAATCTTCTGGAAGAAACACTGCAGAAAATACAATTTGGTTACCGTTACAAAATGAGTGACAAGGAAATGTTTGGTTTTCAATATCACGTAGAGAACTCCTATTTCAGAAATTACTTCAAGTATATCATGTAAGGATCCAAATTTACAATATTAAAATATTTAAACCTTTGAATTTACTATTTAAAATAAAAGAAACGATGAGCAAAAATTATCTGCCAATTAAACTGTCAGTTGGAATTTAATGTTACAGTACTTTAATATCCTTAAGTTTGAATCTGTAAAGGGATGTACTAGTTATAATTTCAGCCCATACATTTAAAAAATTTTCAACATTACATGGGATTCACCATGTAATGTTGAAACCAAACACTTCGTTGTCCTGCATTGGGTAACGGTAAGAAATTGTTTTTCTGTACAAGGAAATCTTTATTTCTGTTTCTATACAATTAAAATATTGACAGAAAAAGTAGAATAATTTCAAAGATTACTTTCATTAATATATTTCAGTTGAAATTCCCAGGTAATAATACCAGAATTGTTTCTGCTTTTTCCGCGTAGCCGTATTTTACAGTGAAAATGCCTGAATTTAGAAGCAGCGTAATCAACCCTGTATATACATTTGCTATAAATACGGTTACTACCTGAACTTTTATGGTAAAAACATGGCGTCCCCGATTGCCAGTAACTTCACCGTAAAATTTCCGGTCTTTTTTAAGAGTGCAGAGCAATTGCACGGGTCACGCACT
Organism: Lepisma saccharinum; assembly: GCA_022664845.1. Taxonomy (NCBI): domain Eukaryota; kingdom Metazoa; phylum Arthropoda; class Insecta; order Zygentoma; family Lepismatidae; genus Lepisma; species Lepisma saccharinum. Next base: position 11,705 of record JAGDQP010055378.1, read on the forward strand.
GACATTCAAAATAACTTTTCAACTGTAATTGCCTTATATTATCTATGATAAATTCAATTGAGCACGTGGTATGATAGAAGAGACATTTCAGATCTCGTTGTCTGTGATAAAACACATTAACAATAAAAATACTGCATATTTTTAATGTATAAGTTGCCGTCACACACTGACATTTTGCAACCCATATTTACACTCTGACATACATTTTCCCCAAATTCCGTGAAAATATGGGTCCAACAAAATTATCTAATATACCACATAAAATGGTAATGTGTTAAATTTTATTTTTATTACAAACAATTCAGGTTAAATAAATATAGCGTATAGGAAGAAAAATACAGCGTATAGTTCACTCACATCAGTGAACTATAAGATGATTTAGAAATATTGCTTTATTTTTGTACATTTTGATAGAAATAAACTAATTGATTCAGGTTCTAGATCATATATTACTGTAAAATACTTGTATAATGCGTGCACAAAATTACTGTGCGCCAGAAGCTTGAAATTCTAAATCCACATTAGAGCGATTCCACGAACATGTCAAGCTCGGTACTAAAAAGTCAAACATACAGTGGAATTTTGTAAATTAGTTCAATCGGTTCTTGGAAGATATCTTGGGCTGAAAGTAAGGAGCGAGCAAAACCTCACGTGCCTCAGGCGCCGGGATGGGGGTGCCAAATGAAAATAAGGAAAGGGCGTTGCACATTTTTCTCCCCTTCGAAATCATAGCTTATTCCCCTTGCAAAAATACAAGCTGCCGCCCTGGGTACAAGATGTGTATTTACTAAAAATATTTTTAAAAGTCGTTAATAAAAATGTGTAATGATCTTTTGTTGTTGGATTATTTAAAAAATAATAATAAAAAAATGATTTTTCTTCATTTTAACTATGAACTGTATAAGAATGCAAAACAAAACAATTATACATTTTTTCTTTTGTATACTGACATAAATAAATAGTCTATATCTGTCTAGTCTTGCTTTCTAGGCAAACATTATAAAACTCAATTGCATGATCATGTCAGTATGTGACGCTCTGTATTTCTTCCTATATACTGTTAATATTTTTAACCTAGTACTGTATTGTTAAAAAAAAAAACCTTCAAACGTTCTTCTCTGAAGAGGTACATAGAAAATTTTGTTACGTCCATTCTTATGCGAGTTTGGGAAAATGTATATCAGATGTGTAAGTGCGGGTTGCTTAAATGTCAATATGTGACGGGAATTTTAATATAATATGTATTATTTAGTAAACAAATTTATCTCCAATATCTCTTGTAGCGTACCATATACCCCATTCACATTTTTTGAACTTGCCGGAAATATACTACAATTACAGTCGAAAACTATATTCTGAATGTTAGTTTGTGACGCGTGTCATTGCTCGCTAGTAATTTGCACAAAATTTATTGTGATTAGAAAAAAAAATGTTTTAAATACTTTTT
>JAGDQP010055379.1:0-10552 GCA_022664845.1 Lepisma saccharinum
GAGTGGTCCCAGGTTAGATTTCTGGTGGGGGCTCAAAAATTTCGGTGTTGACCATCATCGTGAGGACAATATTGGGGAGCTGCTGTGAATAAAAGACAGTAGCGATTACAGTGAGAGCTTCGGCTCTCCTTTCGCAAGCCGTTTGGTCAGCGTGGGAGCAGTAACCAACTCCTCCCTCCGGGGAGAGGCCTCATCGAGTAGTGGATTAAATATGGCTGTGATTTATTATATTATATATATATCATCAAGGAAAGATTTATGCTCTACCATGGTGTAAACTTTAAACATGCGTCTAAATTTAGAGGAAGGTACGCAGTTTTGACCGTTTGCTTAATTTTATGTAATGTTATGATGTATGGATGGACTAATTTATCGTATCTTGCCATCTCCGCTGATCTCATAAATTGACGGTTTATTTCTGCTTCTAACTTCACGGTACGCATGGAGCTGTTTTTGAAGGACAATGTAAAATATGCGTAGGTGAATGAGAACACATACACACAGCTGCTTGAACTTAAGACGCATCATCAGTTGTTAACAAACAAAAATTCTCTCCATGTTAGAATAATTTTTGTTGACTCTGTTGTCACGATAAATAAATCGAAATACTACAAAACAAAACAAAAAAAAAAAGATCTTCTTAATGTAGGTTTCGTGCTGGCCTTGATTACCACTACGAAATGTGCCCATTTTGTTCATACTAACGTAATTGAATTCCATTTAGATAGTATGTTTCTGATTATTGCCAGAACAAGAATTTCATCAAATGCATTAAGAGTGACCAGTGTCAAGTGTTTTGACAATCCTAAATTGCTGTTTCCATGTTCTGTTATACCTGTGTATGTGTTGGTGTACTATTAACGATTGTGTTGAGTGTCTTTGTATAATAGCTTTTAAATTGCTTAAATCACTTAGCTATTGCTTATCAAGATGGGGTTATTGCTGCACGAGTCGTTTGTCGCTTATGGCATAAACTTCCATAAATTGTGCGTTAAGCGGGAAAGAGAAAGGTGTGCGTTTTTTTACTTTCCTGTGTCTTTGACTGTAACTTGATTCTGTGCGAATTTCGAAGTTTATCGTGGCCTTGTGACTTCAGGCTTCCAGTATTAATGTTGAACATCCATTTTTCATACCTTTAAGGAGAATGTTCATTAATGCAAATGGAATATCTTCTTTTTTAAATTAAACCAAACGTTGTATTCAATGGTTAATGGACGTATTGATTTTGACATGCATATAAGTACCAAGTTTGACCTTCTATCAACCATGGTTTGGAATTTGTTACTATCTCGATATATGGTCAGTAAAGGGAATTTTAAAATATACAGACAAACAGAGTTAGAAGGGAGCCGTATGCTCTCCATACCACTAACTGTAATGTTCAATAGTTTAACTACAGTGTTGCTTCCCGACGTTGGCAATTCGTCACCCTTCAGCAGCGTCCGAGGAAAACCAGGATAGCGGACTCAATATTTTTTTTACACCATATTCTGATGTTTTATTTCCATGAAAGTGCTATACTAAAATTTTAATATATTCAGTCTATAGAGATATATTTTGGTGTGGGGATCCCCTGTCGTTTTGCTTGCGCTTATCAGTTCTGGTATATCTTTTTAATACCAGGTGTATGCATAAGTTTTTGCCGGTTTTTGTGGTAAAGAAAACACGTAATTTTCAAGGGAAATTAATTTTGTTTTATTCAAAATATTGGCCATCGGATTCTACACATTTCGCCCATCTTTCAGGTAATTGATGCATACCATGCCAGAAAAACTGCTTGTCTTTTGCGGCAAACCATTCGTCGAGCCATTTTCCAACGTCTTCGAAATTGTTGAAGTGCTGCTCTGCGAGCGCGTGCCCCATTGATGCGAAGAGGTGATAGTCAGATAGCGCAAGGTCTGGGGAGTACGGCGGGTGCGGAAGGATGTCGCATCCAAGCGATGTCAAGGTGTCTTTCACTGGTTTTGCTGTGTGAGACGGCGCATTGTCGTATAACACAATCACTTTGCCATGTCTTCGGGCCCATTCCGGTCGTCTTTCGATCAATGCGTGATTTAAATTAATCATTTGTTGGCGATAGCGTTGTGCATTAACGGTTTCGCCGGGCTTCAAGAGTTCATAATACACAATACCGCTCTGGTCCCACCAGACACAAAACATGGTCTTCTTGCCGAAGCGATTTGGCCTTGGTGTTGAAGGACCGGCTTCGCCAGGTGAAGGCCACGATTTTTTCCGCTTCGGGTTTTCAAAATAAATCCATTTTTCGTCACCCGTCACAATTCGATACAAAAAGGATTTTCTTTCGTGGCGTTGAAGCAGCATTTCACAAGTGACTTTGGATTTTCCATTTGACGTTCATTCAAATCGTGTGGGACCCATTTACCCAGTTTATTGATCTTCCCCATTGCTCGTAAACGTCTGCTGATTGTTTCTTGTGACACATTTAATGCTTTTGCCAATTGCTGTTGAGTTTGAGTTGGGTCATCCTCCAATAACACCTGCAATTGCTCGTTTTCTCATTTTTGTGGTCTACCAGAGCGCGCACTGTCTTTCACATTGAAATCACCACTTTTAAATTGTCGAAACCATGTCTCACATGTTCTAATCGATTGAGCGTGTTCACCATATGTTTCTACCAGCACACGATGACTTTCAACAGCCTTTTTCTTTTAATTAAATAAGAAAAGCAATGCGTGCCGCAAATGTTCTTTTTCAGGCTCAAACTTCGACATGATCGCTGAACGATAAAACAAAGACGCTAGTGTTTGGTGGACTCAACTTGTGTGTGTTTGTAGTTTAATGTCAGACGAACAAAATGACGTATGTGTCAAATGAATACGCTGCGTACTTTTCGCTGGCGCCTTCTCTTAGGTAAACCGGAAACTACTTATACGTACACCTGCTACAAGGATATTTAGGTAGGAAACGAATAAGATTTGAAAATACTTTGACACTTTCGTGTACATTCTTCTTTTGTATTGCGTTGTGTTTGTTTTGCAAAATTTTTTTTGCGTTTGTGTTTTGTTGATACAATTCTGAAGACGGGAGATGTAGGATATACATCTGCTGCTAATATTGTTGAATTCTTACTGCACATTTCACAAAAAACGACAAAGTCCAGTTCTATGACAGGTTCTAGTTTCTTTATATTCTAATTTTGTAACGCAGGATGTTCAGTAGCTTTTCAAGTATGATAGATTTTACGCCAGACAACACTGGGATCGCATACACTAGCAGACGGGATGGGACGAATACAATGTATACAGATGCGTCCCGACTTACGATTTTTCGGAGATACGATACATTGTGAGACGAAATTGACGATCCTATCGCCTTTGACCCATCCTCATGAAGCAACTGAAAGAAACTTCATACATTTGTATTGTACCTTTGTACATAGAATTTCATGTCTATTGTGTCTTCTGTTGGAACTGTACGTGGTGAGTTACTGTACTCCATATTTGTTGTTCAATTTTACAGTAATGCAGTACTGAACAAAAACAATCACATATCACTATAACTTTTACCTTTCTTGTTGTAAAGGATATTCTATCATCTTTGTTCATCTACGAACTACATGTATCTGTGTATCTGTAGCATGGTTTTATATTTCATTTATTATTCTTGACTGAACGATATTTTCAAGTTCGGATGAGTTTATCAGTCCGCGACCTCATCGTAAGTCTAGGAGAGGCTGTATTTGAAATGTGATAGCAGGGACTTTTGGTGTATCTGCTAGAATGTTAAAGAGAAGGTTTCCCATGGTGTTAAACGAGTTCTGCTGTATAGAGTGCATATAAGATGCATATTTTTGCTGTCTTATAACAGCCACAATGGAAAAATATATTGATTGAATATTATTCCAGTAAACTGGCTAAAGTAATATATTCTTTTCATGTATAATGTAAATTATAAATGTTTTCTTGTGTTTCAAGCAGAAGGAAACTGCAATGCTATATGTGTTAGCTGAAAATAGTTTTAACTTAGTTTTATACCATTATTACTTGCGGTTCTTTTTCACAGCTATCATGAATTAACTTTTCTTTTTTGCAGTGATATTATTTTTTAGTAAGCATTTTTAATGTTGTATTGTCTTTCATTTATAGGGCTTCAACCGCTAATAGAAGTCTGCCAGCTATTCCTGTTCCCAACTGTGAAACTGCACTCACTGTGGATGGCGAGGCTCTGTGGGAGGCTAACGGGCCTAGTGGAGACACAAGTTCTGAACTCTATGCTACAGTTGGAGATAGTGCAGCTGCTCAAGGTGAGAATATCATCTCTTCTTCGAATACTGTGGAGGTGGTAGTACTAATGATTAAACGTAGCACTCACTAGAATGAAGTGGAAGTGATTAGTTTTAAATTGGCTTCAGTTATGTATAAGGAGGCAATACAATCGAAATATGCTATTTTCTCCTAGATCAATTTGTAGGCCTCTAATTATTTTTAGAGCACTAGTTGTCCAGCGTTTCGCCCACGAACAGTCAACATTACGGGGAAGGAAGCAGCGTAAAAGGAAGGGGTTTAAACAGGAGAGAGAAAAGGAGTGTTACTTAGGTTGTAGCGAAAGTAATGATCGATGGAAATACACGAGGATATCTTATAAACCTTTTCACTGTATGAAACTCAGGCTTTTTAAGAACCTTTTGAGTTAAATTGAACAGTGCTAGACTCACGGGTAGGTCTTGGAAAGTCAAACAAGGATGATGGAATATGATACTTCGTTTCAACAACATGTAGCGACAGACGTTGTGGTGAAAGGGGATATCTCGGCATCAGAGATTCTCAATCGCGTTCATTAATCATAGGGACATTTCATTTGAACTAATTTTGTGTCAAAAATGGGGTCGACTATTTCAATTAAAGGATATTTGCTATCAACCGTACATTAGCCACTCGCGAACTGCCTCCTATAAGAAGAACGAATGAAAAATCAAGACCGTTAATAGTATCAAGCTTGTTATAAGACATGCTTGTACAGGAAAACATTGTATCTGTGATCATCCGTGCTGTCCAGGAAATACGTACACGTTCCAGTACAGGGAAGTTTGAACGTGCTGTGTTCTTCTCGGGCTTATAGAGAATCAGGAAATACGTCAACAAGAATTATATATTTAAATAAATAAGAATTCAACGATTTTTAAATACAAGTTAACTATGATTACTGTGGGTACAACCCATGCATTTTAGCATAAATATACCATGCGAATTCCGCGTGTTGATGGGACGGGGGGCAAGGCTGCCTTATTTGCAGCATATTGTCAAGCAGTTCGGCCAGACTCGTAAGTTGAAAAGTAGATTGTTTCTGAAGCCAATGCGTTTTACCCTTTTGCGATTTTAAGAGAGATTTTTTTTTTTTGGTTATGATACAATATGCTATTTCATTGTGTACATTTAATCAGTAGGTATTGTGAGATACTGTCATATTGTGCTTGGTGCTGTGTAAGTTTCTGTCAAAACAGTTTCAGACTTGATTACGTTTTGGCAGTTCCTTGAATTTCAGGGACGTTCTTCGACTGTAGTTCTGATATTTCTTTTTGTCATACCCACGTATGCGGTTTCGGTGTTTATACGATCACATCTGAATGTGAAATTTGATACGTCATGTATAGTGGGAAAGAGATGGGGAGCAGCGAAAATTAAATTTACAAACTAATGTTATACAAAGTGGGGGGAAATATGAAAGTCTCCCCACATTATTACTGTTAAGAATGAATTGCAGTTTTGTGTATTGAATCATTAGCAAACACAATGAAATTCAAGTTAAAGATTACAGAAGATCCTAATGTCGTGGATTATCGAAACTGTTGGAGATTGGCACAGTTGAAACCCTGTAACTAAGCCAAAGGCGTTGTCGAGTGAAATGATTATCGATATCCCTTAATTTATTTATGTAACAAACTTGTAATACTGCCCAGAGAGAATTTTACATTGGAATTGGAATTTGAATTTTATTTTAAGTCCTTTAGGCAACTTTGCCTCAGGACGTTTTATATTAGAGATAACGCAACAGCAGCAACAAGAAAAACAGGAGGAAGGAATCGGAAGGCCTTTTTCAAGGTACCATCCTAGCATTTGCGTAGTTCGACCGACATAAGCTAGGGAAAACCTCAAGTCAGAATGAGTGGTCAACTGGGCTACTGTCGCTTGCCAAAACAGAATTACGAGACAAACTCCAGAGATTACTAGTGAATTCTCCACACTTGTGCTTAAAAGACGGAAGATCAAAACTCAAACGAATGCTGAGACTGTATTCGGCCAACAATCATAAAAGCATTCAGTAAGATATTTTTCTTGATGGAAGCAGTCTAGAACCGCAAGTTTTAGATAGTTCGTTGCACAGCTTCCCTCGTAAAAATAATAGTATATTTTTTCCTTATCTATTAAACAAATCTTCAGTTCTAGAACCATTTCGAACTTTCAAACAAAATATTCTGAGTTGAATACAAAATTTTAATGTTTATAAGTGACGAGTGTGATAGGATATACATACATATTTTAAACACAGTTTATCTGTCTTCTTCAATGTACACATTCCATATTAAAATAAACCTTGTGGACGCCAGAATGCACTCCTAGGTTAAAGGTGAAAAGCTTCGCGTATTGAAATTCAACATTCGTGAGAGCTGTGTTTGACTTGACTGACATACTGAAAGAGTTAACATTATTTACATGTGTGTGCTGATTGAAGTCTCCATTTAATTCCTAATCATTTAAAACTTTTATATGTTCGGCAGCGATGTCATTGGTGCTTAATCATGGATTTAATATACACTTAAAACACCGAATCAAAGAAGAGATAAAAATAATTTAGAAAAGCAGTATTAGGTAAAAAATGTAAGTGAAAAAACAAACAAACAAAAAAACAACGTAAATTATGTAGGTGTGATTGTTTATTTATTTTTCCAGAATCAGTCCGGCCTACCTGTTCCCGTCCTGGTAAGAAACGTCCTGCTCCAGGTATTCCCGCAGCTTCTGGCCAGAGCAATGTGGAGAAGGCAAGATCTTCGCCAAGCTCCGGCAGGCAGAGTGGCGACAGTGTTAGCCAGTACTCGCCCTTGAAAGTGGAGCATCCGTATGATCGTGTCAAGAAAAGTAAGTATAAGTCATTTGATATACATGGCTTGTTCAATTGGATTCGTACAAGTAGTTTCGTGGGATTAGAAAGATTTTAACGAAACCAATTAAAAAAGAGACAGTAAAATTTTAGTTGAAATAGTGAATTTAATAAAATTTCAAGAAAAAAAAGTTTACAATCAAATCCTGTGCCTTGCGTGATATTTACAAACATCGTTGATTCCATTGTACACATTTATTACAATCTTACAATAGAAAGGTATAGTCGGGGACAAAATTTCGTGACTATCCCTATGTACTTTATAACATCGTGCTAAATTATGAATTTTGCCTATTGTTTTCCTGAAGATTGTATGATTAAGTTTCAGGTGAAAACCCGTATGCACTAGTGAAAGCAGACGATGATATCGAAACAGATACTGAGAACTGTGACCTTTCTCAGGAGTACGGTGAAAGGAGGGGATCATTAAGGTAAGGAATGTTTATTAAGTAAGAGATCCGAATTTTTCGTAGGAAGTTATTGCTGTTGATTTAAAGCACAATTAGATTCATATTGTTTTTTATTTCAATATTGTAGGAACCCTTCTGTCTTTACACGCGTAAAAATAATTGCACTTGCGCACTCTGGTTTGTTTATTTGTTTTCTTGATACATTTTTATGTAAGAATCCAAATCATGTCGACCAGTGTTAATTGCAATCGGGAGTTCCTTAAGGGAACGATAGCCGTAAAAGTAAATGTGTGTCCTATGGGGTGGAAGATGTGAAGAGAGAATTTTGACGGGAAAAGAAGCAAAGATGTAATGTTCGTGTTCCCACGTTTATAAACTTATTCATAAGAAAATATACTTTGGGAATGGGATCTATAGAAGAGAGAAAGCATTCAGCGTGAATCAAAACAAATTCATCCTTCCATATATGATAATCCTTTATTCCCGTTTTTAATGTCTGTAAGAAGTGTAATACTTTCGTGCATTATAATGAAACAGGCGATATAATTGTCGACATTATGGAAGGAAAAAACACTGTATTTATTCTTCGTAGACGCTATAATTTCTGTCTTCCCAGGTTAAAGGTCTAATGTTTTGCACTTGCGTTTGTATTTGCTGAAGTGTAGTTTGGTTGTGGGTATACTATACTCTCTCTCTTTGTTTTTTCTTCAAAACAAACGTGCGGTATTTGTTGGAATACTTTTTTGCTTATTGTTTTGGTAGGAGTATATATTTTAACAATATCTGAGATGTAAACTTTTACCGTAGGTACGATTTTAACCATTTTAATTTTCTTTCTTGATTCAACATAAATTTTCAAGTTTTCTCTTGTGCTTTTTTTAGAGTGTATGATTTTTCAAGTAGCGCATATGGTTTTTGGGTATTCTATTTTTTTTTTTAATTTTTTTTTTAAGCAACTGGTGTTTTTGATCTGTCTTCTTTGCTTTTTTTTTCTCTCTCATTTTTATGCAAACCTTTTCATATGAGTTTATGCTTAGTTGCACAGTGTTAGTGCATATTCCATGCAGAATCAATTATTATTTTCAGAAATAAACGATACTGGTACATTTCTGTGTTTTGAGAAACTAAAAGTGTGTGAAGCAATGTTTGTCCCGCTGTCTGCTGTGATATAGTCTCAAACGGAAGTTAAGAGTAACCTCTTTTTTAAAGCTCTAGTTTTGAAATTCCAGATGAACATTTTCAGGTTCTTGAGAAAAACTTTTAATATTTTGTGGCATCTTGATCGGCTTTCAGCTACTTCTGTAAGTGATAATGCATAACAGTAAATCCACGTTATTTAGGTTTTGAAAATACTTACTAGGAAGACATTTGATGGGTAAACTCGGTATATGTTGCAAACAATACCGGAAAATTTACAATTTGGTGTTAAAATTGCATTCTGTTGTCATGCAATGTATGTAATTGGTATGCCAAAAATAAATGACTGCATACGAAACCCCTGTGCTAAGGTCTTTGTTTTCGGAAAAGCACTGGAGATGTATGCAGGTGCGAGTCCTGCTGTCCGCTTAGGTATTGCTAAGTTTATCTAGATATTAATGGAGAAATTATCTCAGGAACCTCATCCGTCAGACTTATGACAGCCTTAGACCTAGATGCCGTCCCGTCTCCAGCCTAGGAACGTAAATTAATATTTTTAAACCAAGTTTAGTAACGTCTGGTTTTCGTAAATATCGTGCTCAATGCAAATTTCGCATGAAATTAGCTTTAGATAATTTTCACTGATAGTATATATAGTTTTGCCTTAATATTACTATGTAATTTTCAACTTACATCAGAAAGTAAACTACAAATTACGGGGTAAAAGTAGTTTCGCACACAAAAAATAAGATTTTATCCGTGCTTTTAGAGCTGAGCTCAGCGGACTTCTATAATATTCAGTTCAGATGTTATTGTATCTTCAGATGCTTATCGAGACCAAGACAACAACTTGTACCGCTTTAGACGCTAATTCATTCTGACCCAAAGACCAAGTATGTCGATTTTGAAAGATTCACATTAAAAGGAGTCGCGGTGGCTCAGTGGTAGAGCGCTCACCTCTTGTCCTTGGGGTTCTCGGTTCGATCCCAGCTCATGCCATGTAGGCTTTGTGGAGGGCAAACACCGTGTGTGAGATATTTCCCGTTTCGTCCCACTTACTTCATTCCACCAATTCTCCCATCGTCATCCATTCGGCCTGAGCCAGAGTTGCCTAAAGGCTTTGAAAATAAATTAATAAAATGAATACTGGACCGATTGAAAGGTCTTTCATTTGCCAGGCAGTTGCTATACTATTGAGCTACCAACGACACGACAAATGTCTGTGGATATCGACGAGTCCTTAGCTGAACCAGCCCTATTCTACTGATGTAAGCTAGTACCCCACGACCCTTGATTGAGGAATATGTATCATTATAAAATTATGCATATAAAGGAAAACCGTAGGAAAGTGTTTAATCATCACATAGTGTAGTGAGCTATGTGAGAAAATCCAAAACACAGAAGTGTTTAACACGGGAAAAATTGGAATCGACACATTTCTCTTGTCTTCGTGATTTGATTTCTTGTATAATGCTTCGTAGAGTAGTGTGGGAAACAAGTCTATTATGCTGAAGCTCCCCTATTTCTAGCATTCTTAGTCTTGGTATGGGTATGGAATCTTCCTTGAACTGTTCCAGATGGAATACACCACATAACTTAGGAAGAGCTTGGGATGTTGGCATTGCCAAAGACGAAAGCGGATCTCAACCGATGATTGCCAGGTGAGTCTTGTGCGTGTGTGACTGCATCGAATACGAAATGCGTTTTGTTTTTTCGTTGCTGCGTATGTTTTCTCAAAACAGCTTCTGTCTCTCTTCCCTTTTGTGGGCAGTCTTAGGGTATGTTTGGGAAAGTGAGCTTGGAGGTGCTGAGTTAAGAAATAATATTGTTTAGACACTTACCTATGGTATCTAGTAATATTGACAAAGATTTTCTAAGTGGACTATCTT
>JAGDQP010055380.1:0-13151 GCA_022664845.1 Lepisma saccharinum
TCGAGTGACCACCAACTACGAAACTGCAGCCCAACATTTTTGATTATGTCAAAGGAACTTCACCAATTGAAGTGCAAGGTGCATACTCTACTCAAGCCAAATAATGAAACACTGATAGCATAAAACATTACTTACCAACGTGCGACTTTTCCAGACGCTGAAAAATTGGGTGGCTATACTTAGCAACGATTCCATCGAAAACGTATCTATGGATTTCCAGCCGGGGTAGTGTTGCAGCCCAATAGTTTTTTTTCACTGAACACGTATTAATAAATGTGTGTAGTTGTTGAGTTTTCTGTTTATATAGTTTAAAATACTTATAATATTTTGTTCTTAACAACCATAATAAAAATAAAAAACGTATATTTTAGCAGTAACAGTAAAAACATGCATATAATAACACAATCATCTCAACAAACAGTACTACCTCTTCTAAATAGAAGTATAAATATATTTTTGGAATATTACTGCTTTTTAAAAACGACTTTGGATAAATAATTTGGATTATTTCTGAGGGGGGGAGGCTGGACCCACAACAAACGGTGGTCTTGGGTAGAGAAAACATAGTTACTCATAAATATGGAGCCAAAAGAGTAAAAAAATTATTCATTGTAAAAGGATAAAAGAATGACTGCTTTTTAAAAACGTTTTTGGATAAATTTCTTTGATTTTCTAGCCGAATGACTGCTTTTTGAAAAAGATTTTGTATAAAGTTTTTATTATTTCTGGGGGGGGGAGGGTTAGACCCAACCCAAATGGTTGTCTTGGGTATAGAAAATATAGTTACTCATAACTATGGACCCAAAAGTCAAAAAAGGAATTCATTGTAAAAGGTTAAAAGAATAAGTACTGATAGGGACTTTCTAAACTGCATATTATTATTTTGCGGGGGATCCCCCGTAAATTAATAATATGTAGTTTAGAAAGTCCATATCAATAGTAATTCTTTTAGCCTTTTACAATGAATACTTTATCGACGGTTTCGTTTCCATATATATGAGTAATAATGTTCTCTCTATGTTTCGGGTTTATATATATATCTGGCTATAGCAATTTGACTAAATATACAAGTATGCCGTCCCTACCCATTGTGCTCTATTTTGGGATTGTTAACTGGATTACCCCCCAAGAAAATGAAAAATTGTAGATTATTTTCTTGGATAATAATTCTCGCGTTCTGCAAGTCAATAATGTTTTGATAAATTAATTGATAATATTTTCCACGAAACTGTGTGAATAAGTTATATTTTTGCACTTTTTAAAACAAAACTGCTCTTGTCTCTTCGATATTTATATTCTGAGTAATATTGTATTCTGTACTAGAAATAACACCACCTAATATTCTGCTAGTGGATGTAGAGATCAACGGAAATCCTTGAGCTACTACTATTTGTGTATAAACGGCATTTAGTGGTTTGCAGCACTAGCGAAATGTGACGTGTGGAAGCCACCCGCCGAGAAAAACGTTTTCAGAGTTCGATTAATCGTTTTTAACTTCCACGACCTGAAAAATTTGGTCCTCACAAACTTTCAATCTCGGCTGTCGTTTGCTAGGCCAACTGATTTTGCCCTTCCTAGCGCCTTCTGCCGAGCCTACGTTTTTCTCGTTTGTTATTCTTGAAGAGAAAGGTGCAAACAGTGTATTCCTTTGTTCTATGATTATCTGTAGAACTGCGCATTTCTTAGGTTTTGTTTCAACCTTCTTTGAGGACATTTTGGGATATTCCAAACTCCAACTTTGTTTACGATCTGTACTTTGCAAGAGATAGGCTATCCGTGAAGAGTTTGATTTGCAGAGCCAATGAAAAATATGAAGAAACGCGTTTCCTCTTCACTGTGCATTTTTTGAAGAGTGACGGGAGAAAGTGCAGAGTACGCGAGATGGAATGTCTCATAAACTCTTCGCTCTACAGTCTGCACTTTTCACTCTTCAAGATGACTTTTCATATTTTTGTTCATAAAATAGATAACTCAAGGAAAAGTGCAAAACAAGGAGTGAAGACTTGCAGAGTTCTTTCATGAAATAGGCCCCTGGTCTGCTGTAGGCAATCATGGGTTGTTGTTTTGGGAAGTACTCCCACCAATTTTTGCCTGCTATATTCTTGTTTGATACCTGTTCAAAAAAAATTAAGTTGTTTGTTTAATTCTTTTTCGTGTGTTGGATGGTAGGTCGTAGTAAAAATGATCCTATCTGTTTTTGTTTTTTTTGTTATGTTTTCTAAGAGCCTCGGACCTTGGTATCCGGAGAGCTCTGTTTAGTTCCTGTGTCAACATCTTTTTACTGTAGCCTCTCCTTACCAAGAATTTTTTAAGCTGTTTCAGACGAACCTTGAGTTTTTCCTTGTTTGATATTATTCTCCTATATCTAAGGTCTTGGCTAAATGACAGTGCTCTTTTCAGTTATATAGGGTATGCTGAGTTGGAATGTAGAAATTGGTGTCTGGCAGTTGGTTTGTGATCATAGAGTTATAAAACTTCACTAGAGGCAGAGTTGGCGCCACCTTCTACGTGGGTTTTAATTCCCAGCGTGGCGCAAGTTGAACATTTCTCTGTTTGTTTGGCACGACGGAAATAGCAAGCAGTGCGCTGCCTGGTATTATATCATTTGTATGTGACACGCACGATCTTCTTGTGAAGAAAAACAATTGAGAATGCGCATTCGAGTTCACCTTAGTTAAGTTCAACACGTAAGATACAAACAATTCCTAATTAAATTGATCAGTATAAGGTATAATTTAATATAAAAATCACGTATAAAACGTTCTTGATAACTATTATTTTTGTTCTCAGAATTTTTTTTATATTTTTTTTAATTTTATTAATGACCTTTAGGCATCTAAAGCTCAGGGGAGGTGAGGGGAAAGGATTCGGGAAGTTGTCGGCCAGGGCCTATGTTCAAAATGCCATCCTCGTTTTTATTTGTTAAATATAATGTTGATACTTAGAGGAATAACTTATTTTTTAAAAAAATAGAGATATATTTAAAAATATTATACAGCATTAGGGATTCACCGCAAGTGACATGAATATTACACACACAAAATACTAATGCTGTAATTAATACAACCAACGGTTTACCTGCATAAATTTACAAAGAAAATTATAAAATTGAAAATAGGGTATGGGCACCGGTCGTCGGATATACACTAGTAGTCGGTAATTTTCACATAAATATCATTGAAACAAGACGTATATCATTAAAATGAACATAAAATTATCTCTAGTTTTCGGACAGCTTTAACTTGATATTTAAGTTCTACCATCTATCGAAAGCATCTATTAATACGATACTGGACTGACTGCAGCCATTGAAAATTTCATGAATATGTGAAGCTAGGGAGCGGAGAGGAAACTAAATCTTTTGTCCACTTCTAGTCTAAACCAATATGGACAAAATTTTCTATTCTAATTCAGTTTCTACGCTTGATATCGCTGTGTGGCCCGTTTTTTTAATTTGTCTTAATTCTTGCAAAAAACATAAATATTATTTGCAGCATTTTCTGTTGTATGCAGAGTACGATATACTCTTACATTAATAACTCAGGACTTAAGACTTAAATCAAAAAATGGACCACACAGCGATATCAAGCGTATAAAACTGAGTTAGAACTGAAGATTTGGTCCACATCGGATTAGACTGGAAGTGAACAAACGAGTTTAAATATTTGCTCTGGCGTCTATCTTTCAACACCAAGTACTCACTCCTGTATAGTTTATGTAGAGCTCGATGATCGAAAGTGCCATTATATAGATCAAAAAGAAAAAAAGAGAAGGAAAAAAGAAACTGGCTTCATTGGTTAGTTTAGAAGACGCCGGAAAAGTTATTTGCGAATGAAGAAGACTGTCTTTAAATTTGGGGTAAAAGTCTTTGTCTTAAAACTAAAAACGACATTGTTTGTTCTAGCTTTTCAAATGTTCTGTTTTGACTTTATATCATAAACAAGTCATGTCTATTAGTATATTAATGTGTCCGACTTCAGGTATATAAGGTAGAATTCACGAGTTTTCCTCTTATCGACCAGGGTGACCGATAAGAAGCGTTTCTTATCTATTTTTGTTGCGATGTTAAATTTGTTTCTATTGTTCTTAATAGTGTGATCAGGGTGTTCCTGGTTCGATTCCCAGCGGGGACACAAGTGGTTCGGAATCCACATTAAACTGTAGGTCCCGTCCTTAGGACGTCATCATCATGCGATGGAAGGCAATGGCAAATCACCATCGGTTCACCTAGCTCTGGGATCTTCAGGTCAAGAGCTACCTTCGGGCAAAGCACTCATCATCATCATCATCATTGTTCCTAATAATTTAACAAGTCTTTTCAACAGCACATTTCTTACCAAGCCGCCGTGGCTCAGTGGTATAGCGTTGGTATAGCATTCGGGACGTCATGGGTTCGATTCCAAAGCCCGACCATCCTGACTGAGGTTTTTTCAGAATTTTTTGCTCAGGCACACCAAGCAAATGCAGGGATGGCACCTTCAACATAGGCCCTGGCAGACATCTTCCCGAATCATTTTTCCTCCCCGATCCCGACCTGAGTCTTAGGTGCCTAAAGCCATCAATAAAATTCAATAGCACATTATGGGCTTAGAACTATTTAAATTTTAAATTGACAGATATATTTTTTCTACACGAATATAACCACTTTAATTTCAATAGGCCTAAATGAAAACAATCCATTATTTCTGAATGTAAGAATACTTATTTTTATGTATATTTCTCTTTATAACTATGGGACAGTTTTATAACTATGGATCTAACACGATAAAATACCTTCGCATCAAATAATTCTAATCAAAGATTTGTGTTTTCTTTTATATTTCTAGCAGACAAACTACACGAAAGAACGTCTTACAAAATGAAACATTTATCACGGAATAATATTAAATGATCATTTATTTGTGAAACGATACATTACTTCCTTTCTTATATTTCTTAGTACAACCGTGAGCTGCACAGGAGATTGGTATTTTCTTCTCAAATACAAACGAATCAACTAAAACAATGCCAAAGAGCGAAGCACAGCAGCCATATGATAGCAACTCACAATACGTGTTGTTGCCCAACAAACATTCTCTCGCTCAACTTTCAAGTAGCGCCGCATCAGCAGCGCCAAGCCTGACTCTAGTGGAGAGATTTTATAACTCTATGTTTGTGATAGATGTCTGTTATTAGTGTGCCGCTTACTAGGCGTTTTACTTTTGCATCAAGGAAGTTTACTTACCTCCTTTTCGCTGTATTCATATGTGACAAACTATAAGCTGTCACATATGCTGTATTCATATGTGACAAGTATAAGAAAAACTTATGACAAAGAATAAACAAAATCTATCTACATAGGACGGAATCTGTCCTCTCCTTGGGCACTTCTATTCAACCAAGTCTTGTCATAGTTAAACCAAACTATATTATTATTTAAAAAAAGGCCTAATAACACTAATACCACAACAACATACCATACCGGACATAACTACCATACCACACTGGCCTATTGTGATTATCAAAACGTGCTTCCACGTTATCCATGTCCGACGAACTAGACCAGGCCACCAAGGTACACAAATACTATCGGATATCCATAGAAAACAAACATATTCTTAAAAAGCTGTTACGGATCAAACTGCTCTTAATAGATAAACTTTTGGCCAAAAATGACCTAGAGATACAGAAGTGGCTACCACGATCATCGTATACTTGTAGCCACAAGTTCATACCCCGTAGTGGTCAATCACATGGTAGTGGTTCAGAATCCAACTAACCAAACAACTGTAGGGCCGGTCCTTCCAAGCCCATCAGGCAAGTGAAGATGTCAACAGTGACTAAGAACAACTCAACAAATAAAGTGCAAACTGTGTATACATACACAACAATAACAACGAAGTATTATTATTATCAACAATAATAATAATCGCACCACAACAGCTGCACAAAGTTTGCACCAAATCTTAGGCAAAAACAAACACAAAATACTGTCCCCAACTTCATATTTGGGAAACGAACCCAGTACCAACATATTTTATTTGAAATTATTCAAATATATATATTTATAATTAAGGACCGCAGGCGAAACAATTCCAACACGGAGAACATGTTCTTATACTTAATCGACAATGTGCCTCATCAAAAAGAATGCAAATATGCACATATACCCACTAAAGGTTGTGCTTCGCCGCAATAAGACCCAAACAGAGGAACGTTCTGTGAAGGCTCCGAGAGTTCGGGCTTCAAGCCCCGTTTCCAGACTAAATTACCAGACGGGTCAGCTATGTTGGGGTCAGGTCGGGCTACAGAAAGTGACCCAGTTTCAGCTCTGGTTGTAATTCCTAATAAGTACTAAACAATGACATCTACCCGCAAGGAAAGTTACATTACGAGAATTAATTTTCTGGACTCCCCCTGACTTTCTGCAAATTTCATTTGTTCATCTTATGATCTACTTTCTTCCGTTAAACCTTTGCTCCGTTTCCAACAGAAAACAAAATAGCTTTCCCATTCTCTCGGACAATATTCCTCGAAGTTCACTGTGCTAACCGCAAGAACTTTACGAAAAAAATCTAATTTCCTGGATATATATTCCCCCCTTTCCCCGTGAATTCTACAGTTGTGCTGCTTCCATCCCCCCGTTCCCTTCGCAAAACAAATACTGTAGATATTGCATTGGTAAGGTTTTCCGAAGTTGCCTGTTCCGAAGATAGCCGAAGTCTGCTCATTCTTAAGCCCCTAGCTATAAGTCCTTTCTGAAAACCACAGAAAAGCCCTCTCTACTACGTTTAAGTAAAGATAAGCGCAGGCGGCAAAGATAAAATATTTACTGAACTGAGGATAAGTATAAATATCCCTCTGTATTTTTTTTAAGGGTTCCAGCCGGCAAAGGGTTACGCCCTTTCTTCGGGTTAAGAGGAGGAGGATCGGTGAGAAAAGGATTTTTTTGGTCTATGAGGGTGTGGGAAATCTTTATTCAGTTCTTTATTTAACATCATTTTCCATCATCATTTGTTCTTCATTTCTTCATCATTTGTTGGGAACCTGCATTTCTTTATTGTGACTCTTATTGAAATCGTACGTATTCACGATCAGGTTACATAAGTTATAAGATGATTTAGAAAAGATTGTGCAGAAAGTATATTAATAATATCTATGAGAGTAACAAAAGATTAAATAGGTCTGTACCAGAATGTTATATAATGTTAGTGCGGTGAGATGAAAGATGTGATGAAGTGCATTATTCACGAGACAATCACAAAACACTATATTAGAAAGACGAATGTAGGGTCATCTTCTGTCCTGGGGCTAATCAGGACTGATGGGGACAAATGAGGCCCAAGTTAGTAATAATGAATTACTCGTGCACAGATGGGTAGATATGTGGTGATAGATGGTCACGATGATAAATGGCGAAATCAGGTTTGATAGGATCATCGTCGTCTAATGTATTTGAGTACATGGTAAGAAGATGTTGGAGTGGAGTCTGTAGATATTGGGTTGGTGTGTCCATTGCAGCATCTAGCTGTAGGGTATCCATAAGTAGTGGGTTGCCAGTGTGTATGCGTGTGATGATGTACTTTCTGCGTAAGTGTTCAATATGTTGGAGGATTGTTGGGAAAGTAACCTGTCGTAAAGTGCAGCTGTAGGAGAGGGAAGTCGTATTCGGAATGCTAATCGTAGGGCGTGTCTTTCAATGATCTTTAGGCGTTCGTAAAAAGAGTCTGGGGACGATATCCAGGCAGTATGTCCACACGTTATTGATGGCCGCAGAAAGACTTTATATGTTTTGATTACAATGTCTGAGTGAAGTCCCCAGCAAGTTTCAACAAGCTGTTTCATTAAGTTTAATCTTTGGGAAGTTTGTTCCTTAACCTTTTAAAGTTTTGTGTCAAATACGACTTTGAGACATGTTACTTGTGTTTTAGGTTGTACTGGTGTTCCACTGACTAAAATATTTAATAAGGTTGGATTTCGCCGCACTCGCCGATTTCGCCGCCGAACGTCGATGTTGTATGATGATGGATTGAGTCTTAGAAGCATTTACTATAATTCCATGTGTTACACCAACTAAGGATGTGACGACCGGTTGTAATGTTCGGTTTATATGTTGTATGGATTTCCCTAAAGCTAGAAATGCAGTGTCATCGGCGTACTGAAATAATTTGATGTTGTCAGGTAGGGCAGGCATATCTGATACATACATGATATATAGTAGCGGCGATAAAACAGAACCTTGTGGTACGCCGATGTTAAGAAAGATGGGATGTGATGCCGAGGAATTAATAGTTATGTAGGCCATACGTGTGGAGAGAAAAGAATGAATTAGTCGGATGTAACTATGTGGGAGCAGGAAATTTCGCAATTTATAGATGAGTCCGGAATGCCATACTTTATCAAAAGCTTTTTCCAGATCGAATAATATAAGACAGGATGGATATGCAGTATTATAATGATGGGTGATGGTAGTGCTTAGTCGTAGAAGTTGGTCTGCTAAACTTACGGATGGTCGAAAACCTGCTTGATGTGTTGGTAATAGATTGTGTTCAGTGAGATGGATGTGTAAGCGATGTACAATGATTTTTTCAAAGATTTTACTAAGACAAGATGTTAATTGAATTGGACGGTAGGATGAAGATTCATGAGGAGATTTGTTGGGTTTTGTGAATAGTAATACCTTGGAGATTTTCCAGTCAGGTGGATAGTGTCAAGTGCGTAATAGAAAGTTGTATGTTGAGGCTAAGAGATTGATTATTATGGGTGGAGCAACTTTGATAAATTTGTATGTGATTGAATCGAATCCTGGTGCTGAGATGCGTTTCTGAGCGATTGCAGTATGAATGTTTGCTGTAGTTATAGCAGCTGTCAGTGTGTTGTTTGGTTCTAAGATGTGATTGCAGTTGGCTCGTAAGTATTCATGATTTGGATTGACTGTTTCCTTTATTCTTCGGTATATGGGTTTGTCTGTGATGTGATTAGGTGGCGTGAAGATTTCTTGGAAATAATTAGCAAAGGTGTCGGCTTTCTCTTCATCAGTTTGCAATGTTTTGTTGCCTACAATTATGGGGTAAGTGGTTTTCTTCTAGTTTCCAGTTAATAGTTTGAATTTCTGCCAATACTGTGTTGGATGTGTGGTTGTCGATAGTTTGTTACATGTACGCATCCATTGTCGGCGTTTAGATAGTTATGTAGCATGCGGTTCCATTGACGATGTAGTCGTAAGATGTCTTTGTTATGAGTCCGTAGATAGTCTCGGAAGGCAGAACGAGATGCTGTGATTATCTTTCTGTACTGAGGTGGAACTGGCGGTTTCTCGGGAAAACGTTCACGTATGGGTATGTGGTTTGTGGCTGCTGCTGTTATTATGTTCGTTAATTTGTCTGTCAATGAATAAAGCTCCTCTTCTGTAGTGGGCTCTTGAAGTGATTCTGCAGCAGAGGTGTTAGTTGTGGTGTATGCCTCCCAGTCTGCATGATTGTAGTCGTAGTATTTGATTGGTTGTTGCTTTTTTGGCTGTTCATGAGGCGAATCAATGTCCAGTAAAATTAGAACATGGTCACTGCCGAAATGGTGGAAGTAAGCGTAAGTTGTTTGTGGTTAAGCTGGAAGAAGATATTACTACATCTGGAGAAGTGTCGCTGATGGGGCGTGATGGAGAAGGCAAATCGAGAACATGAGCGGCCATGTTTTATTGTACATATTGTACAAAGTGCTGTTTTTCTCGGAGTGATCGACTATGAAAGTTGATGTCAGACATGATGATATAATGTTGAAAGTTTCCGTCAATGTATTGTAGAAATGAATATGGTATTGGATGACCAGGCCTATATAGATAGTACAGAGTGTTACGGTTTTCGATTTGAGATATATTGTTACTACATTGTGTTCAGGTAGGTCTTTTATAATATGTCTTGGTAAAATATGAGTTCTGATCGGCAAGTTTTTGTAACACCCAATGGCACTGCCTCCTTGTGCTCGTGTGGGAGCAGAAGCTCTAGGACAGTCATGGCGAATGAGTTTTAGTTTCCATTCTATAATTTATCAACACACTTTTAAATGTGTTCCTTTTTTCACGTTCGAAATGTGGAACATGTAATATCTGTTATGCCTATAGGAACATGGGAATTTTGTTTTTGAACATTTGTAAATTTTCATTTTGATAACAGTTTGCATATGTAATCTTGGTTCTTTTTTATAGAAATTATCATCCATTCATTTTCTTTGTGTTCAATTTACATTAGTAGTCTGGGATAGAAGATATGGCCTACGGTATTTACTGGTTTTGTTACAATCAGTGATTCCGCCAGACCCCGGCCCCTGTGTGCGGGGTGGGTGGCGGTCAGCACCAAATCCTCGAAACAACCCCAACGTTAACATTTTTATGGTCAAAAGTTGATAGACACGGAGCACAACTACCTACACCCTCCCAATTTTGACTTTACACCCCTTTCAAATTGAAAATCCTGGCGGAATCACTGATTACAATGTATTCCGAACCAGTACGTTCAATGAGCCCCAACGAATTTGCAACCGAACCCCGTGCAAACAAAGCATGTGTGTTACACTTTTGACATTATCTTGAATGTTTCTCAAAACTCTGCAGTTCCACTGGAAATCATGACTATTTAGGTGCGGTACGAAAAATTTTGTTTTGTGCTGGCTGGGGCATGAAGTCAGTTTGTGTTTGCACTCCCTCAAAATGTAAGTTACAAGAATGATGGAAGTGTGTGGTGTTGAAAAGCGATGTTTACTTTTGGAGCTCCAAAAATGTAAAATTTACAGAAAAAATGTAATATTTTCAATTTGTGTGTAATCATTGAAACGGAAAATATAACGAAGGTTGCAGTGATGCAAATGTGAAAAAGCAAAAAAAGTGTCTGGAACTTTAGTTGCTTTCGAGTTGAGAGTGCACATTGAGTGAATGTTAAAAGGCAGATGCATCGCGTATAATGAAAACATGTTGTAAGGTAACAAGGTAACTTTAACTGCATTTGCTACTCGACATGTGTCCGTGATTTTTCTATCAAAATACGTGTCATTCATAACATGAAGTATTAATATTAAGTAGGTCGTTAGTATTCTTGCGCATGCCGCCATATTTGTATGTGTTGATCAACACGAGTGCTTATTTAACAAAATAATAATAACACATGATATTTAGAAACACTTTTTGGATTTCTAGTTGTAGCTAGATGTTATATGTGAATTACTTACAAAGGAATGAGTGGTGCTGAACGTATACATGTATCAGTAGTTGACGGAAGCTGTGATCCCGAAAGTAAATAATATCCCCAAACGATAATGATAATAGAAAAACGATCATCTTTACTTGATGACTGGCAGCTTCCTCAGGTTATTGACCCATGTGTACAAACTATACCACTCATTCCCTTGCAAATAATTATTACTGACGCTTCTATAAACTCCTAGTGCCAGAAATACGAAAAGTGTCACGAAAAGCTGTGTCATTATTATTTCGTTAAATACTCAATCCAGTTGGTCAACACACAAACATGGCGGCGTGTGAATACTAATAGCGACACTTCGATTTATGAATGACACTACTTTTCTACGAAAAATCATGTACGTGTTGAGTGAGTGAATACGATTATTTAAGGTCAGGTTGCAAAATTGTGTTCATTATACGCGATGCGCATGACGTTTGTCATATACTCCATGTGCTGATTCCCAACACGCAACCACATAAACAGTCCCAACTAATTTTTGCTCTAATTTCATACTTCCATTACTCGAAGCATCGTTAAATTTTGCAATTCAACACTTCCATTTACGTTGGAAATCTTACATTTGTGCTGCAAATTTTACATCTTTTTGTGGGTCATTAAGTAAAGTTTAACCAGCAAATAATAAAGCCAATTGAAACAAGATGATTAAATATCCCTTTACCCCACTTCGTGAATTATTTACAAGGGAATGAGTAGTGTAGAACGTACACATTGATCAGTAGCGGGCAGACGCAGGGGTTCCAAAAGTGAAGTTTATTCATATGATTATGAAGCAAATATAATATTCATAAAATGATAATGAAAAACAATAATAAAATTATTAAACATTACCCTACTTTTCACCTTACCATATCCCTTTTTCCTTGCGAGAGTACTAGTTGCGGGTAACAAAAAAAGTTTCAACATTCATATTCAATTTCATGAAGTACATGAACTTCGCTGACTACCAGTTGTATGTTTTTTATAATTACTGTGAAGTATATAAATGCAGAGATTCTGTTAGTCCACCCAATGTGAAACCCCCGAAAATTCTTGAGTACAACCTTAATTTTTTTTACAATTAAAAATAAATAAGAACAAAACTGCAAAACTCTGTTTACAAGCTCTAATTTTGGCTATACCCTCCCAAACTGAAAATCTTAATTACTTTGTTAGTTGCAACCGAGCGAAATAAAACGCATCCAAAAACCGAAGAAATTTCTTCTCTGCCTATGAACTCTTTCATGAAAAAATCATTAATTTCAATTACGGTACTGTATTTCTTGCTTGTCATTGCTTGAAATCGCGCTCATGTTCTTCGAATTACCTGTTAAGTTCCTCTTTATTTTACTTTATGGGCCGCAAAAAACGTAAAATTTACACGAGAAATGTAACATTCCAAACGTGCAAAGAGGTGTTCAAATCCTAAATGTAAGTTTTGAAATGGAGGTGTAAAGTGAGAGAGAAATAGGGAAAGGTGCTAGGGACTATTTAGTTTCTTCCGCGTTGGGGGGTTAATACATGCATTTTTTAGAACCCCATGTATATCGTGTATAATATAAAGCATCGAACTTAACTTCAACTAACCCCTCTTGACTGGTCCGAGATACTGTCCGTGTTTTTTGTGGCAAAATACATGTAATTCATAAGACGAAGTTTCGCCATAACTCCTCACGGGGCTATGCTTATTATATGTTGATGAACTTCATATTAATGAAATGATAATGGCATATAGCTTTCGTAGCACTTTTAGGAAGCTGGGTTGCCGGTACGTGTTTATAGATGTGTGGTAATTGTTTGCAAGGAAATAAAGCATATAGAGCCTTACATATAGCACGGAAGCTGCGGCCATAACTTGGAGTTTATCTATTTTCCCAGAGTGTATAAGGATATGCGGGCCAGCGATCTAAAACCGTCACGCCTACGTAAAAAATAAACTTTGTA